>QNGE01004015.1:0-70459 GCA_008508345.1 Paragonimus westermani
TATCTAGATTTTGGTACTCATCTCCAATTTTCGTCTAGCACCCTATCGGTGGTTCGCACTATCAAACAGTGTGTACAGACAAAAATAGCAGGAATAAGAGAAACGCCTATAAGCAATGCGGATCGTATATGACCCCTCTCGCTCCAACAGCAGAGGTGTCCCGATTGCTCTGATGTTAAAGAATATAAATAGTTCACGCTCTGAAGCGCCTAAACAATATGATTAATTGTTACCAAACTTGGGTAAAATATTACACAAAATACATCAGAAAAAAGTGGTAAAATCCTAAGGTCGGACTTCACGTTCGTTTGAGAATCGGAAGAAGTTCAGACTAGCTAGTCCATCCCCCTTTAGTGTTGAGACAAAGAGGAGGTGTTGATCGCACTCATCGTCGTCTATCAAGCGATGGTACTCAGGTCCAACAGATAGGAGGATACCTGATCACATCCAGATCGGTAACCGACCAGAAACTGTTATGCACACATCTACCGGGGATTGGAAAAATGAGCCAAGCAAGTAGTGGACACCACATTACACCAGATTTTCGCGTACCCCCATGGAAACCACAGTGTTGGGTAGATTAACTGATCATAGTGATAGCAGATGAGGAAATACAACAAACCTTTTGGTTTTCATAAATAATCGCTTGCATTGCGCTGATGGCCAACGAGATCAGATGGATGGAATGCATTCCTTTGTTTGTGTAGAGAAGAATGTCCCAAATACAGCTCAGCATTTGCGTATCTGTTCACATCCGGACAACGAGATGGGGGTGGAAAAGAGACAGAAATGACTCGTACTAATCAAGAATCCTAAATTTCAATAAGGATCACAGTTGGACGTTCAGCAAAGGGATCTTCCGCTTAAACCAACTGCCTACTGTCCACTTGAGTTCGTTACAAAGCGTACTTTGGAAAATTAAGTTACTGCAATACTAAAGGTGACCAGATCAACACAAGTGAAATTACTGACTGCCTGGTTGTTTGAAAATAATAAGCTCCTTGATAATGAATGTATAAATTCTGACGCAAACCTCTTCAGTATCTGGACCATATTTCTTCCCTATCTTCTACCCTCTAGTTAGAGTTTGATTATTTAACCCATGAGTGTAAAGCAGTGAAACAATGGCGTGGGTTACCAAGATATTGCAGACTATAATGACGACGACATCATTTTCGACAGTGCATACAGCTATCGGGTGGAAATTTACGATCAAGAAAATCTTAACGTAAAAAACCCTCAGATCTTGATATCCAGCAAACAATTCCACACATATTGTTATCCGTTGTGGATGATCCCGGTGTGTAGACCAAGAACAGAATTGTTTGTGCCAATGAAGCACCATCAATATCCACAAAGTACGACTTACTGCCGGATAACAATCTGGTTTTCAATGCGGTACTGGTACACAAATTCCGTAAGGCCAACAATGCCGTTTCGCGGTTGTTACTTTTGGAATACATAACACAGGAGTTGAGAACATCAGGCAATCCTGAAACGGAGAGAGGATGTGGCAGATAGTGTTAGCTTGGATGATGCTGACAGTCTGGCTAAATATCTCTGAATGACCGTTATAATGAGGTGAATGAACAAGCCGTCACATCGTTTCCTCGTCTGAGCGGGGAAGTCAGCCCTGTGTGTACAAACAGCACATAACAAATCAAGCCAAACAGGTACGTTGCGGGATGGAATGTTATTTTGTAGTGTAAGAAATTGGAAGGCTCTGTTCTGTTTGCTGAACTAGCGCATGTTTAAGTAAGTTGATTTGTTGGTGCCAGAAAGAATCTAATGTACATTGTACCTTAAAATTACAACATACGACAGCTATAACAAGAGAAAGCTCACATCTATGATCTTCACGTTCATAACTTTTCAACAATCCGAAGTGAAATTCCACCGTTTTTAACCGAAAATGGCAAGGATGAGGAGACGGTTAAGAGGGGACACACAATCAAGGAGGACAAACGTAATCAACTGTGGTCGTACGGTCCAATTCACAACGGTTACTCCAGAACATCAATGTCACTTTGCTGAAATAGAGTGGGATCAATTCGCGCGTCATGCTGATCCAATTTCGACAAAGCGCACGACTGTTTGGTGTGGCTACGAATTCGAGCACCGTCCACCATACAAGCTGTTTCCAAACAAAGTTGGACGGTACGCACCGGAAGTGCGGTTTATTCAATAGTTGGGCGATAGTATAAAAATTAGTTCACGATTGCCTTGGCGGTTTTGCACAATTTCTCAGGTGATTTTTATGTGTTTGCGGAACGATGTTAGTAACAGGCTCATTCTATTCGTAAGCGGGACGAAATCTAATACGCTACTAAAGGAAACATTAACTCTTCAGTAACGTTACATGGCAAAGATATGCG
Source organism: Paragonimus westermani (assembly GCA_008508345.1). Lineage (NCBI taxonomy): Eukaryota > Metazoa > Platyhelminthes > Trematoda > Plagiorchiida > Troglotrematidae > Paragonimus > Paragonimus westermani. Next base: position 2,376 of record QNGE01004015.1, read on the forward strand.
TCGTGGACAGAAATCGTTAAAGTGTTAGCTAAAAAGCCATACAACAGGACATGCTTATCTTGGTGTAAACCATAACGATCGGATTAACCATGGTAGGTAGAGTGCAGATAACAGAATCCAAAGGTTGTTGTGTGTTAGGGCAATGTGTAATAAAGCTTCCCTCAAGCAGTTTGCAACACAAACTCAGGTTGCTCAGGGAAGAAAACGAATCCGAGCGGTAGCAGTGCGAACGCTTACGTGGCTGGCCAAAAAGTAGTTGCTGACCGTCTTTGGTGAACGACAGGCTCGTCACCAGTTGCAACCACAAAGTCAACACGAACTGCCCACGACGTGATTTGCACAGAACGCGGATGTCCAATTCGACGAACCGTTGAAGAAGTTTACTCTGGCGGGAAAGTGAAATTGGCGACAATAGGCTGATCAAGTGCATATTATCCAGTGAGAGTAAAAACACACGGATCAATGTTAGGTGTTCATAAAGAAAACGAAAAACAACGATGAATATGACATGCGTTGGAGAGTCAAAATTTTCATATCTGTCATTAAGCAAGCGAAGATATGCTTAAAAATGTCAACTAAAGGTGTACGGCAAACCGAGGGAGATATGTGTTGAATGGCCTGAGACAAAGGCCGCCGAAAACCTATAAATACAGCCACTGTGAACCACTGATTGCTTTCGGGCTGAGCATCAAATGAAGCTCATTTGAACGTCGTCTTTCTCCCTTCTGGTTGGGGGGTTCTGAATTGCGAGAGTTGGGTCCGGGTACTTGCGTTCTGATTATTCGTGTCGTTTGCGATATCGTTGCGTTCCGTTCGTGATCGAGGTACTGTTCGTGGTCTTTGTGTTCGTTCTTACTTTCCTTTCTCAGGCGCTCGTAACAAAATGTCCATATATGGATTAGATGATTTCTTAATAAGAGGTCACTACCTAATCCTCGTATTGTATATGCTAACCAACTGACGCTCCTTCAGATGAGAACAAGCGACCCAAACCGTAAAACAATATGGTAACTCGCTTTGTAGATGCAAATGTTGATTGTTGTTTAGAGGAATCTCCACCCTGGCGTAATTGATTGCGCGTAACGCTGGGAAAAACGACTACCGAAATCACACTTACGGTGAACACCCACAATTGGGACGGCCGATGAGCTCGCCGATTCAAAGAGCACGTCCTACCCACAGAAAAATGTACATTCTTCGATCGATGCCGACAGGTTAGGGGGGGGGGGACATTACCGCAAATGGAAGACATGGTTGGCTTGACTGTGCTCAGGCAAACTGTACGCGGGAACCGTTTGAAATGAGCCGCTATTACTAAGATTATTGCCATTTGAATTGTGATTGTTTTGATTCTGGCTAACTTCAGGACAGAGTAGGTGCTCGATTTGTAGTTGATTTTGTGAGCCTTATCCAACGTTGTGTTCACAAACAGATGGAGTTCCAATCAAAAGTAGGAAAACGTTCGGATAAAAATTCAATAAAATGAACTGACGGTACGTTTGCATGCATTAACTCAAAAACAGATGACACCGGTTAATACAACAGAAGTTGGCTAGCGTGCTTGAATCACACGATAGAAGTCAACCGCATTATATAAACGTGCACAGTCGTATGGACGCCGTAGGTTGACACGCTAAGTGGATGAGAGATAAAAGGTGCCGTGAACCTATGGGCGCACATTTGACAAACAGATTGACGCCATGAAGCAATGCTCATGCGTGGCATCAATGACCATTAGGTGTTTGAGTGCTCTGCTTCCTCCAGAAACTCATCGGCTTCACGGAGGTACATGATTCAGTAAAAAGGAATACGCCTGTAAACGTATAAAGTGGGAAGAATCGAATGGCAATATGGGACCTATAAAGAACGATCAATCCAAACGCGCGTAGTGTATGAAATAACTGACACTCTTAGTGCACGCGTCCAGATGGCGGAACAAATCAAGTGATCAGATGGATAGGTTCCATATCGAAGAACAAGTTGAAGTGAAATGGCAACAGTTACATTGGTTACTACGTTCGAGGTAAAATTGACTGTGGGATTGACACTGTAACTAGGATTATAACAAGAGCAAGGGTTGCATCCTCTGTCTGTTCTGTCGATAAGGTAAGCAAGCAAAGATTACTATGGAGCATTGAGTCGTGTATGTGCTACCATGCGCAACTTCCAGTTCAAGATAGTTCGTGCACACGGACAAAAAAGGTGTATTTCGCCCATTGGAGTAAATTGGAACCACAGTGAAAAGCCGCTGAAGTATGTCGAAACCCAATCAAAAGATTCAACAAAACGAGGGTATTGTTTCTGACTGTTGAAAGGGACAGTTAGGGATGGGAAAGACGCTCACTTTCAATAACACACAACGCGCTTCTGAGGCCCACACCATATTTGCCAACAGCTGAAATACAAACCGATGCGTCACAGCTTCCTCATCATATTGCACTGGAACTACTGTGCCGCAGGCCGACCGATCGGCTCCTCCGATTGGGCCACCCAACATGATGGCTGTGGTGCTGGTAACTGGAAGTCCACGACTGAATGCCGGTTGGACGAGGCGACAAAGAGACTGGACTAGCGATGGAGCCGTGGTGACCGTTGGTGTACCGGGTGGATCGACTAAGACAGAACTGGCCATGGGACAATCTGTCAGTAAAAACGGGCAGGAATGTGTGGGATTGTCATGGAACCTCTTTGAACACAAGTTGTTTCCACAGAGTGAGCTAGTGTCTCGAGTGAATGCATCATGCGAAAGAAGACCGAAGTCCTAATGTGATACCGCTTCAGTTGAAAAACACCAAGGTTTCTTTTCGAGTGAGGTATGAGAGCACAAATTAACTAGGGGCTGCCTAAATGCGCTGACCCTAATGAGGTTTCTAGAGGGGCCTGAGATCCCAGAACGTAACAGATGGAGGACGTCTTGAACGCCACGACAAATTTCAAGATCGAACAACATAACCCTCTTGGTAATCACTACCGAAAACCCGTTTACTAATCTGCTTGTTGCATGCCCGTTGGTGCCACCCGATGCAATAGATCAAGAGGAGATATTGATGGTCTTGTATTCTGAACGGTGAAGTTTCGGGAACGCAAAGCAGCACAGCCCACACAGTCCCCGATATACGCGGGCCTTGAACTACCAAGGTATGTCTCTCTCTCACACTCTCTCCCGCTACAGGCATCCTACACTACCTAACCCTAGAGACAAAAGCGTGTGCATCCGCACTTGCTGGTGCAGCTTCATGGCTAAATAGACTGGCCAACAATTTTCATAACTTTGCCACAAACAAAATGAATCCGCGTAACCATAGCAATCTTGCAGAAGCACTTTGCACTTTAAGGCAGCAAAGCGCATTCCGAAATATTCAGCGGAACGCGAAATAGCATCCAGCATTGTTTGTGGTGACTGGGATCAGGCTGCTTCCTCTTTGATTCTCGCAATAGCCCCTGACATGTTTATTGTGTATGGGAACTATTGCCGAATTACTCCTGCACGAAGCGATGGCCTCCGTCGTCCAGGCAATTAGAAACAACTGCACCAAGGCCTGTGTTGAATCCTCCACACCTTCTCTGAATAGCGCTCGTACGAAATCATCTAGACCAGCAACCACGTTGTGCTTGCGAGCCGAAATACAATTGCGAACCTCATGCTTTGGGAATCGTGCTAAACCTACCGACGAGGGTATTATGGTACAAGTTTGTGGCGGTAACCCGGATACTGGGGTTTTTTATCCCTTCTCATTGTACATAGGTGCATTGCAGCGTGAGATGAAGGTAAACTATTTGTTCTGTAGCGTTCACACAATTCCGTCACTAGATGGAGTAAAGTGCTTTCCCGATCAATGTTAATGTTCAATGTCGCTTTACAACAATCAGATACTCACTCGTGTTGTAGGTTTCCGCAACGTTCCTTTCATCAACCCTAAGAAGTGATGGAAGGTGCTTGCCCTCTTTTTCTCTATCTTATTATGCTTATTGGATGAGAATTAGCTTCACTTTTTCTTTTGCCGATTACCCTTTCTTTGTGACCTCTCCTGGGGTGAATTGTATGTTCGGGAAAACTGCGAATTCCCGGTAGAAATTAACACGTATCGCGTATTATCAGAAATGGTGCTTCAACTGCAGCCATCAGGGACGGCGAGCCGTGGTGTAGGAATACCATTGTAAGTATTCCAGTTCCAGGCAGCCGTTGATATTTTGATATGAGAAAGGAGAGTGGTAATTTTGACCATTTGCCTGAGACAGGAGGATTAAACCTCACGTAGACAGCATACTACTAACGGTTTGCGCGAGTAGCCTAACGGAATATGGTTCCATTTTTGGCGTTCGAATTTGGACGTGTACGCGTAGATACCGATCTGTATAAGGCAACCAGTGGCATTCAGCGTGGACAAAATGGTCAACTAAGACATGCTGACCGAAAGCGGAACGAAAAAGCCGAGTAACGTTCTCACAGTATGGTTATAATACGCACGCTGGAGTCCGAAAATTGCGTGATAAGCCTCGAAAGATCACATCAAGTGTCACGGGTTCCGCGAAAAAATTCTTACGTTTTATCACTCTTGGTGAGTTGTAAATCTGTTTCATTTATGGATGCAGCTTTTTATTCTGTCGTTGGATGAGAAAACTGTCGTAATGGTATAATCTGTCAGGAAATTTTCCTATTTTTAGTAACCATTAGCACTCACCGGTGAACGTTGATTTCCAGCTCAGTGTTGCCTTTCACCCATTGAAACGTCTACAAAGACATGCGGGAACAGTCAGTCGTGGACCATGGTGGTCAAAGAGCTGGACCGATGGCGGAGAACGTTTTCAATAGAAATGCTCATACATCCTCATCCTACTCACAACCAGCTGATCCGGAAGTGAGTTCGGGACGATCAGTAGAGGCTATGGATCGATAGCTATCTGGTCCCTTCAGGCGAGTTAACTGACGAACCTGTCCCTAATCTGAATGCATGATTATTGTTTGTTCTGGTCAGACAGGCTGCTCACTGACAGTTTTGAGGAACGTTGGGGCTGCAAAGAAACTGAATAGTTCGGTTGTTTCTCTGATATATCAAAACCGCATTTGATCCGCATATTTTCTGTTGACGCTACACCTCTGAGATATGACATTGAAATAGTATTTTCTTATCATGTACTTGTGTACGATAGAACCACCGTTCTCGAATGTTTTAAGAAAAAATATAGATGAGTCGGGCCATAGAACAGGAAATTCAGCTGAACAGTCAAATCGAGTCAATCGAGTAACATCCAGGCGACAATAACCTAACGATTGGTACAATGGGCGGTCATGAGCTGAAGTTGTCGTGCAGGAACGGTAAAAATCCTGGTAGGTGTTTGACTCGAGTAAACCGACTGATACTAATAAACCATCACACATTTTGAAAAAGGGTATTCCATCTCAAAATTGACGAGAAAATGTGGAAAAATGAACTTGGTCAGGATCCAGACCTAAGACATCATGATAATTTAAGCAAAAAGGAACTGAGGCATATCGCACAGAGGAAATGAACACTGAGGACATGCTCAACTGACCAGAACCACTGATCGACTGTGTTTGCAGCCGGCTAGTTGGACTGTTTGCCGCATTGAGTAGGTAGTGTAGAATATGTGAGCGACCGACATGTGTCGTGCTAGCCAGAGCTGTAGACGCTAATGGATAGTCCGCCGTGAGGTTTGTTAGAAGACTCAGCAAAGCGTGCAAGATACGGTTGTCTTGCAAAGCCAAAGGCCATAGGCACTGTGATAGCTGAAACGGAATGAATAAGGAAGGAAGACGTGATAATACACGCATATACAAAACATTTAACGGAAAACAGAACTTCTTTTAACAGAACTGCGTTACGAAGAACGGACGAGAAAGCAACCCCACTTTTTGGAGTTGTCACATATCAGACTACATCATACATGGGCTGCTGAAATAACGAGTTATTTGGAAGCAGCAACTAGAAAAATAGACAGGATTGAATTTGAACACGATTGATGAGATGTGTCCGGATTGGTTTGGTACAGTAAATCAGGCCAAAAGGCATCTACGGTTATTGGTATCCTTATAATTAGCTTGGGCTTAAGAGCCCATAGTTTCGACAGCACGTAACTGCACGAAGGCCGATTTTTATGGGATGTATTATGCCAAAATCCTCGACACCGTGTTTAATTAGCAGTACGGTTGGTCATGAAGTTTCTCAATCACACAGAAGCATGTGGAAACTGACTCAACGGATTACTAGACGTGCCACTGGAGATCGGGATAGTTTTTATAGATCTAAATGGCGCGAGAAACTTGTAGAAAAAGGTAGTGGTCCATACTCCGCAAACTATAAGGCGTCCTCTGAACATAACAGGTGACCAATAAAGCTGTATCTTCGTGATCGATCCAAACACTGCCGATCCGTCTCAAAACGAAAAGCATGTCTTTTTCAGAAAATCATAAGACGTTGTATAAAGGGAATACGCGCGCATAGTAGGGTGATTAAAAACCGCATGGACAGAAATCATTATGCTGGCACTGAAATAATACACACAAGCAATTACATTGTGTTTCACTATCCACGTTTATATAATGAACCCGAGATGATAGTGGTCTATGTAGTGCAGTAATTTTCAAATGTATACCTGAGGTAGGCCAGCTTCCACTGCACGCTTCTTTGCATCCGGAAACATATAGATGAGGTTGTGCAAGATTTCAAAATGCGCGACCAATTCGTCCGACAAGGTAGCCCACATCAAGGCTGCTTTTTGTCTGCGATTTGCGTTAGAATCTTTAGTAAAACCTGTGCAAACGAGGACAGGACTTTGTGCAGGTTGTCCTGTGGTTGATAGGCAGCACAATTCCAGCCTGGCCTGAAGCAGCTGCACGTTAAGCAGCAGTTCCTCGAGAAACCCGTCTGAACAAGAGAAACAAAAACCGGACAAGGTGTGGATGATATGGTTACAGCATCATTATGTGAAATAGCACCGGCAGGAAAAACGTCTTTAACCTTTGATTATGAAATCTTCCTGTAGCTACACAATGGATTTGCAAAGGCATTTGCTTCACACGTTTGGCACCGATATGGAACGGGTAGGTACTAATGGAAAAATTGTTCGCGCCTGTTAGGCGCTTTCGCCCACTGGACTCTTTGAACAGCGAACTTCGACTGCTTAAGACTACGTCAGAGAAAAGCGGATATCTCAGGTGACAGCGAAACAGTAATGTGTGTTGCTGTTAATCAAATTCAAGAGAGTAGCTAACATGCAGTTAATGAAGGCAAACGGGTGAAATTTAACATTCCTTACATGGACATTATCTCGGAGCTACTAAGAGATGATGGCTCAATCGGACCTAGATTGAACGTTTTTGCTCTAGAAGACCGAAGATCGAGCAAAGCAACCGTAATCAAAGCTTGTCATACCTTCTTGAACGCGGACACTCCAATTGACTACACAAACGAGTAGAGTAACAAACCGCCGCACGGAATTGTATACGCCCTGCTAACTGTTTGCGTACCTTGGAGTGCGATCGCTTTGGCAGAGCGGCTTACGCCAAGCAGTGTGCGTAGTGTGGCCAACAAAGTCCGACGATAGTTGGCCACATAAACCGGTAATTTAGGGCTAACACTCAGCCCGAACGATTGTCTGGTCGAGCGCGAATGACCACTTGTCACATTATCCAAGTTTTTGGTAGCTAAGACCATGAGACGGCGAGTCAGGATGTCAACCGAGGTTTTCATGGCATGATCACTCTGCGAATCCAAACGGTTTACCACCGGGTTGGTAGAAATTGGCCGGTGGTGCGACAGTACCACGGTCACAAAGCATAGCGCTGAGCGCGCATGCTTGAACAGAACGGCCCTGTAGAGGGACGTATTCCAGGGTGTGTGTTGGATGGAAAATGCGGATAATAAAGACGAAAATATAATGAGTGGAAACAGATTGGTTTAACGAGGTTATATTGTCTCGACAGCATCAGGATTGAACTAGTCGAGTGCTGACGCCAGTGATTAGTCACCAAACATGTTCGATAGTCCAAAAATATCATTTCATAAACGCTCATTGGTTGCCAAACAACAAGGTGATCGGGTCTATGTTTGTTCGAGGTGCTCAGAAACAACTGAGAGCTGGATGTTACCCAGTCCAAACTTATAGTCGGAACCTTCATTTCACCTACAGACAATGAAGTTAACCGTCGGAATAAAGTCAGGTTATCAGGAGTACCATAATGCAGCATGTGTTGTCAAATGACACGCGGAATTAAACAACGTCAGACTGTACAAACCCAAACAGGAGCAGTTAATGTAACCGGTGCGGGTATCCGTAACATAAGACTGTAGACTATATGCAATCAATCCATTATACATAGAGCTAAGCAGGTTGAAATTATTTCTACCGCACTATCTCGTTCGAACAGACACCACCAAAAAGATGAGAAATAGCGTACCCACAAGTACTGCAGAGCAGAGATACGCAATCATCAAAATGTGTATAGGTTTGAACACACGTGCAGATAAGGTGAAATGCAAAACTGAGTGCGCATGAGTTGAACATGTAAATTGTATACAAAGTACCTTGTTTTCGCTTAGAGGTGTTTCACGTTTACGGACTACACTGTCAGTAAGGAAACACTGACAAAGTGTGTTATCGTCCGACCTTCTTGTTGTCCCAGTGAACAGGAGGATCACTTTCGAGGGTTAAGCGAACACTCAGTCGATCACTCAGCTGACGACGCAAAACCACGACCGAACGGGTCCATATTGTGCTTTACAGGGATTCTATTCATCAGTCCATCCATCCCATCGATCAAGAAAGAGAAGTGAATTTTGTTAGATTGGTCACGTCATACAGCGACGCGCTTCAGCTGAACATCTGAGAGAGTTTACCAGGACCCAAAAACATTTAGCCAGGGCTCACAGCAAATACTCCAACTTATCGCGGAAATTCTTAACACTTCATACGCCCGTGAGACCCAAGCCCATGCCCCTGGGCAGTCTGTGAGCAAGTTGTCACTGCTGTCTCACTTCCCAAGAGAAGTTTTGATATGTCTACTATTGTGCAAACGCTTCACACTCAAACAAAGTGTTGTCACTGAGTCTAAAGTTCCGCGAAGGATGCCGACACACTAAGAACCAAAGTACATGTTGACAACCAGTATGATCAAGCTAGAGATCAAAACGCCAGCTGGAGTTACTAGCTGATGAAAAACTAATACTGAGCGAACGAACAGCTAAGCAGGGGAAGGAGCTGGCCTTTCTCAGATGAGAGAGAAGTACAGGTGATGTGATTATACGGAGGTATGGGAAATAGAAGGGAAGCTGACAACTCCAAGGCTTAGGCGGTATTCACCAATCAAGGACATTTCCGTTGATAGAGAGATCTCGCTGAGGCTTAGGGGTCTTGTATACAGAAGGACCATGAAGACTACGAAACCTGACGCTCGGAGCAGAAAACGTGAACCGTCTTCAGGTATCGGACCACTGATGTCTGCGTTTGATCGCCCTCATCGAGTAGCACTAACGAATAACCAGATTAGGAAAGCGGTGCTAAGCAAGTTTACCTCTTCCTCATTCAAGTTTACATGAACTTAGATGGTTGTATCGTATACGAAAGCACAAAAAGAGTGTTCAATTAAGCCTCACACCAATAGCGGATTACTCAGTCTACAGCAAATTTGTCTGGCAGCTCGGCAAGTCCACAAAGTTGTTCCTTAAAGATTGACAGAAAATTGTAGTGAAGACACTTGTGACCTTGCGAACTCCTTCGTCGATGTCTCGCGAAGTACACAGAATAGGTGTACAAACGATGTGGAGTCGTTATTCATAAATGTGGTTTTACATAACATTATAGCTCCCATACGACTTTATATGTGACGTAAATACTACTCTGCTTGAGTGACTGAAAAGCTTCGGTCTTTTGTACATAGGCGTTCATTACGAAAGTGGAACCGTTGCTTTTAGGGAGGATGTCGTAATCAGGAACTCACTTGGCTTGAAAATATCAGACGAATTTCTTTGAATGACCTAAAGGAAGGTTTCTGGTAGAATTATTGTAACCTAATTTTAAGAACGTTACGTTGACGTCGCCCTGATTTTTACCGATGGAGAAGATTTTAATTTGTCTTATAACCTTATGAGCTCTTTAAATCTGAGCTCAATAGTTACCTGTGAAGTCAAGTCTGATTGAAGTCCATCATTTTTAAACAGTTCATTAATGGAACTTCAAACTGGTACTTTGAGGTTTATGTACTGCAAACCATGTGATGTAATAAACGTCCACAATCCTAGACCTTCACGTCCATTGCTTATAAATGTGATCCCATTGAAAAATCGCTAGCAGAAGCAGAAAACGTATGCGGAGGATATCTTCACACGACAGAAAGAAAGATTAATCAAAAACGATCTTGTTGAATGAATACCCCAGAAAGTTATCAGATATTTCACGTGGAAAGAAACCGGAACCACCTATAGCAAGCGCAGTGCCTAAAAATACGGTTCCTCAAAGATTTTCTTTTCGTAAAAATGGTCTGATTAATGTTGTGTGTCATAAGCTTCAACTGACCTTGAAATGCAGACATTCTGCTGTCCGACTATGTTCGTTGCTTCTAATCTGGGAAAAAACTCCTACAAACAAAATACAACTTATTCAACCATTCTAGCTGATATGATATGTGCTGGCAGAACAGACTGGTGTTTGCATCGTTCAATAGGCAAAGAGTCGCAACCCGAAGCGGCCGAATCAGTGGATGAAATGAACTAGCAAACAGGGTGGGTAACCGAATGAGAAACACTGGACTACAATCGCAAAACATTATGAAAACAGGGCAAAACATCGACCTGCTCAACTTCTTTACTGAGCTACACAGTAACATCAGCCCGAAACTGTTGACCATAAGTGAAGCCCTGTTGATCGCACAACGACCTCCAGTGATAGGTGCACGAAAGACATCATTCACGTCGTCAAGTTAGCCGGATTTTCAAACTTATCCACTCTACGCTGCCAATTCAATACTCGTTGCCATGCTCATTGAAATCTACTGATGAACGTAAATTTTGAGAGCTACCAACGGCACACAATCAACACTTTACCGGCCCACGGCAGGTCATTTCTTCGCCACACCAACGGATTTGATGGAAGGAACCCAATAATTAAGTGCAGTTAACGGGACAACGATGTCTTCCAATTCTCACTTTCAACTTGGTAGTTAATCTGCAAATCACCTTCTCCTAAATACTCCATTGTAAAAGTAAACTATGCGGCAGCAACAAGGCTTCATTCTCGTTCACAGTCAACCAAGGGTGATGACGACAATGAACAACTAGTTGCTCTCAGAATGTACACAGTAACTGGCGATGTTATGGCCGATCGTTTATATGGCAGTTGATGGACGTCGTTCATTCATTCGGGAACCAGTTCGCACTCGTAGTTTCTGGCAATTAGTTGAGTATTCCAACTAAAGTCCTTTCAATTCAAATTATCAGCGATGTGGCCAAGAAAGACTAGACTGCGCATTCCAACTGGCCAGATAGTAGTATATGCGCCCATATAAACTATAATACTATCACCTAGTATTGGTGGAATGCCAATGCCATTACTGAATATTTAAGCCCCGATGTGTCGCTCATGTGCCTTTCTACCCAACCTATTGAGAGTGAAAACACGATCGATCAATGCTTTTGACACGCATCGAGCACACAACGAGCATAATAAAATTGAAACTGAGTCAATCGAACAGACAATCACTACGTGTATGATCGAGTAAGAAATAGTGGCTAAATGTATGACCAGTATTCGTCAAAAGCCATTGCATGCTATGAGCACTTAGATGTCAACAGTTATAAAAAAATCCACTTGGTCATTATGGATTAAAGGTTACTCTGTAAGTAAATATGTACGCACAAGTTTGGCAAGTCACTTTATACTTGATATACGTACGTACTTAATATAATACACAATGTACAGTCAGCATACGCGAGTACTGTAAGTCGTATTGTTCATTTGTCGTTCAATCACCGAAACCACGAAAATTAAAAAGTTGAACCGATGACATACGCATTCTCAGGTCGTAATTCGCCAAGGGGTTTGTTAACGTCAGTTTCAGCACGATCCAGCATATGCAGTATGATGTTGATCAAGGCATGTACATATGACGATAACGGCAGGACAATCAGACGTAGACACAAGTCATTGGTTTGAGAGGTTTCGGTAGAGGAGGGCGGCGACATCAACAAGCAGGTGAGCAACGCAAACAATTCGCGCCAGAACGGAGCCAACAGATCAGCGAAATCTGGAGGGTGATGATAAAGACGAATGAAACAAACCTTCAGAGTACAACCTTATTATTGGCTCGACTCGACTGGACAGCTTAGAGTGTATGGGAGAAAGGGATAGGGAGAGATACGTACCCGTATGCTTCAAGCTACGAATAAGTCTGGCTAAAAATCGGGCATCCGATGACAACTGTACACGGAATGATTCGTGCATGGCAGCCTGACAGCGCAAAACGCGTAAACACATGGCAAAAGCAGACACCAGTTGAGCGGCGGTGTGAAACCAAGGGCTATGGGGGGGAAACACCTCTTGAGGCACCGAGATGTCAACGGCGGTTGTGGAATTCGATTCCAATAAGGCATCCAGGATATCTGAAATTAAATGCAATGTAGAGATTGTTTGAAAAAGTCAGTCGTGTTTTGTAACTCACCACAATAACTGACGTCGTTAACGACGAGAAAACTTACTCGGATCGACAATATTCATTAACAGCGAATTTATTCGCAGTCTCGATAGCTCGGAAGTAACAAATTTTGGTAAATAGTGCATCAGGTTTATGAAAAGCTCGCACACCGAGGAAACAAATGGCGGAGTGCAAAAGCGGGAGACAAGGCCAGCAGATGGTGCCGTGGCGGAATGGACGTCAGCAACAGTTACCCGTTGGGTGGACTGGTCAGTAAAGAATGGAATATCGACACCAGTAATCATCTCAGCTGTTTGTACATCATCGGCATGAGCAGGATTAGTCGCTTCCTGTACCAACAACCAAGGAGAAGACGAACAAGCATTTGTTAGAGACGATTGTTTTTATTCGCCAATTTACAAGCCTACGTTCTACGCAGACCGATTTGCTTTTGCAAGGTGTAAACAGAACAGAACGGAAGATGTCATGTGGAAAAACAGTTTGTATGCTTCTTATCAATTACTACACACAATAGTATAAACTACTTATAGGGGGGCGGCGATTGCAACAAAAGGGGAATACAGGCGTTTTAGACACTGGCATGAAAATGTCAGACTATTACCGGTGCTGGTTTGGGTATTGAAATCGCAAAGAATATGCGTAGTGTTTAGTGATACTCCATCGTCGGAATGGTTTAAAATTGAAATGGCAAAGGCCACACTAAAACTGTATCGTGGTAATCTTCAACGATTTCACTCCCTCAGAGAAGAGGAATGCGCATCCTGTGGTACATTACGGCAAACATATACGCAAAAATTGAATTATCTCGTATTAAGGTATGTGTACACACATTGCGACGACGGAAGAACATTTCGCAACAAGAGGGGGATAACCTACCGCTGAGGTAGTTGTGGATTGAGCGGACGCAACGGAAATCAGTCGGTTCCAACGAAACGGATCAAGCATCGGCTGCGGTAAGTAGGAAGCAAGCACTTGATGGAAGACAGAAAACATCTGCTGCCCAATCAAGAGCTGTTGTAAAGCAGGTAGTCCAAGGAGGTATATCTGACAATAGAGGGAAAACGGAAAACAAACAGCAATCAGATGGTTAGCTGAATCCGCGGTTAACCATAGGTGGATATCAGATTCCCCATATCCATTTATTTACAAGAGAGGGAAGATGTATATCAAGAGATGTGAACAATATGATTTGGTCTCATCAATGGTGTCACTGAAACCGTTTATCCCACCCTGATATGTACCCACGTGACGATCGTTTGTTTCACACTTTTGCCCTCATGCCTTAAACCTATATAACTGTACGCTTCACGTAACCGACTGATGAGAGTAAACCAAATGCTTACATCTCATAATGTATATCTTCTTGTTGTCTTGTGGAAATGAATAAAGAGAATTCAGTGTTCTAACGTACTTTTGTTAACCGTGCAATGTATGATTAACAAATTTCGTAAAAATCTCACATCATCACAACAAACGGTAAAGGGTCATTTCCGTATTGATGATGCAGCCAGTTCTGGGTAATTGGAATGCTTGAGAAAGAACTTATTTTGTCCCGTTCTACAAACATTAAGTAGCTGACATGTTAATTGGTACTTGATTCTATAAGCAAGTGGATTCAACTCATGCAAACTTTGTGCACCTGATGAGGTGGAAGTCAACAAATGTTTACCTCTTTAACCTTTTCTTATTGATAAGCGTCAGAACGAAATATTGCAACGGTTTGTTAATCGTAAGCATGCAGCGCACATTACTTTCAGTTGACTGGGTTTTCACCGACTGATTACAAACGGGAATGAATGAGAGCTTCAGTTCACAGAGCCAGAATAGAAATTCACAGCACATTGACAAAAGGAAGAACTGAGAGCTATTAGAAAGAAACTGATGGATGACGGTTATCCGGAAAAATTCGTGGATATCTGCAATAAGGAAGGTGTCAGAAATGGTTCGTTGCGGTAGGGAAAAAATGAATATATTTGTATCAATCGAATTCGAGAAGGACCAGCAGACCAATACGATGAGTCAGATCGGCAATTCAACTTACCTATCCGGTTGTCTAAGTGTGCGTTCTAGTAAACAGCAGAATTCGGACATTCATAGCACTTATGATTACTCACTCGCTCAATCTGTCATTCACGAAATATAACAATCAAACTGCAGTTGCAACATCTAAATAGGCAGAGCAAATTGGAACTATGGCGTACCACACTTCTAAGCGATTAACAACTGCAATGCCAAAAAACGAACTGTTAATTGATGCAAACTCGAATATCCCGGCATCGTCGGTTACGGCGCACACCCTAACAATCGGTTCGAGTAATCAGAACGAGGAACTGCGGGTGCAGTAATACTTATCAGACAACACTGGACAGTTTTGTGTGCACAGAATACAACAGCGTAAGAGGTATCGTTGCCAATAAACCGAATACATAGTTATTGCGCGCAAGAGAAACGGAATCGTTGGCTTGTTTATTTGTTGCTGCGCACTTCGCACAAAATTACCTGGTAAGGGAAATGTTAACATATCGCGATTTCTTTCCCTTGTTTGAAACAAAAATCCAAGCCATGGTTCATAGACAATGTGGCCAGTCCATGCAAACCCAAGGATGTGCATAGCCTGTCATCGCCTGAATAAAGTTATCAGCTTGCCCCATAACATACGATTAAAACAAATGACAAAGAGGTGTGTTAAACTTTGCAGTTATAATTGATTACCTAAACGGACGGCAGACAAGAGTTGATCAGGACAAATTATAATCTGTGATTGACGGAATACATATCTACTGCCCACAACTATGCGGAAATCTCTACCGCACAATCAACCCGTCATTTGTTTGTCGACGTTTAACGAAGCACTTCGAAATGTCATGAAGCTAACCGATGCACAGCTCGCATAATGTGACACAGGGTGATCAGTTCCTTTCAGCCAGCACGGCACAAACGCCTAATGCGAGTTACGTCTGCATCAAGATCTGAACCAAGTGACATGCGTCAAACACATTAACATCAGGCATCTGTTAGTCCAGCTTCATCGTGTCTTGCTGACCTACTGCGACTGGAAGATGATCGTCTGTCTGAGTTTGCTGGGAAGCGAACAGTTCCAACCTCTCTCTAAGTGAGTGAGGTTGAACCCAACCTCCGAAAAATTGGGATGGTCAATTCGGTACCACCGAGCACGTCGTCAACTGTGGAAAGCATTTCTAGCAGAAAACGATAATGAGATAAAAGTGCTCAGGGAGGGGCACGAATGACGAGCGGAAGTATTGTCTCAGTCACTGACAACATCACAACACACGCATAGATATGCAGTTGACAGTAAACCATGCCCACTTTCCTCAGTTCAATTAAATACGGTTCAAATGTTTACCACCATAATTGCCAACCGGAAGGGGGGTCTAAATGGTTTCAGGGCTCACACAAACAATACAGTTACGATTGAGATCAAGACATCAGATGCAGAACACAGGGTAAAGTTGGCCGCGATGTCCGCTCATGCATCCAACTAGACAAGATTGACGCATTCAGCCCGGAAGAAGAACATCACCTACTATTCCAATCTTACCAAAATACTTCTAATGGGTTGACAGGAATATCCAATCACGTGAAGTCCTCCTCTGGCAAACAAAAGCTTTGTCTGACCGTGTAAAGTTCACAGAGAAAATAGGCGGATGACATTGGCTAAGAATGCAGTGCTCCTTGACACCACAAGCTAGCGATGAAGACTCATAAAGTTTTCTGCCGTACAGTGAAACGTGTCCACGGTAGTCTACACCATCATCATAATCAGCATCGAAGTAATCATGACGGGTAGTAACACACCAGTTATTTGGGCTGATGTCTTACTGTCACAGAACCATGCAAAAACGAGCGAGCTTTAAAAAATAAGATAACTAGGAGAGAAAGGATCTAACTACTCACCTATGTCTATATTCAGACATCCAACATCAGGAAGTGAATGTAAAGAGTCGTTAGAAAGACGACCTCATTACGGCGCTCACTGCCTCGCGTCATGAAGTACACTTACTTCACAGCCAATCCGGCCAACCAACCACCGTCTCCGATGTTCGGGAGAGTGGCACCTCGAGAGGCAAAATCGGCCTTTGGTGACAATCCATTTGTTGAATGACATCATTTCCGTACGCCCGGTCAACACCCGTCCACTGTGCACCTTAGGCCAGTGTATGGCAACCTATTACAAGGACCACATGGCACATCAAACATGGTCTTCATTAGTTCATATCACGCCACGTGCTAAATTATTAGTTAGAACCTCGATATTATTCCCTACCAAACTGAGATGGGAATAGTGACCGTGCACAGGTGTCCCAAAGATTGTCAGATCATCAATGATCTCCTAACAGCTTACTGAACATCCACATATTACGGCAATGTTATTTTGGAAATAGTAGTGTCTGTAATCAATAGTACAACTACTACAGAATAGCTCCAATAAAAGTAAACCATCACCCACCCCACTGTTTGTATCGAAACAACAAGGCAGAAGAGTATCTCGAGGAATGCTGGATGTATGTATCAACCAAGGCTGATCAAATCGGGAATCTAATTCTCTCCCTTCCTGTGGCTCAGCCGAGACGGAGTACGTGGGCTGAAACAAATCGTTAAACCACGGCCGCAAATAAGTGAAAAGTTCAGCAAGATTCTCTCGTAGCTCGCTAGTTTCGAGATCAGAGTTGAACAAATCCCGTATGTCAACCACACTGGAACTGTCAGAATCCATATGACCAATGAGAGTCGGTCGATCGCCAGCCGGTAATGGGACACTAGGATCGGTTGTCGATGGATCTGCATTGATTTCGATTTCATCCTCAGTAGGTGGTGCAGCCGGTGGTTGCTGAAAAGCAGTGCCTGAGTTTGTTACTGCCGGAGATTCCGACAAGGATGTTTGTTGCGTTGGAGGCAGAGATGTAAGTCCAACCGAACGATGATCGTCAATAATGTGCTCCGGAGGGAGAAATATCCCAGAATCGCGTGGGTGTATCGGCAACGTTGTCAGATTGGTGAGCAGATGTAACGCCTGTACCGCGCATAAACAGGCTTCACGACGATCAAGCAACACAGAAATCGCCATTGCCCAAAATCGACCTCCGGACGGTGGCAGTTTGCGGCCGCGGGACGCAAGTAGTGTCCGCGTCTCAGCGGAAGGTTGGAAGGAGGTGAATACTCGGGCCCAGTCGGGAACCAAACAAACACGACTTAGAATGCACAGCGTGATGGCACGAACCTGTTAGAAAGAGCAAGAACAGTCACTGGGATAACAAACGTAAAATAAAACGTACCCAGAAGCCACCGAAAAGTCCTTTCAACCATTAGTCACAAGCAAAAGTGGCTAAGTGTTTCGAAAAAATCCCGTCACGCTTAATGTGAAGCCAATGGTGCATAAGTGGCTCCTCAGAATGTGGTCAGAGCTAAAATCCCTGTATTGATAACAACAGCCGCTACCCACCAACTCCAACAAGAGCAAAGTTTAACGCGAGTGCTCCTTTTTTAAAAAAGGCGACCCTGGAAGAATGACTGATCACATCCACCAAATATTTCCTTTCTAACATCGGCCTTACCTACTCCTCTAAGTCAGCCAGTGAGTACGAAGGTTTGATGAGCGGACAGTTCACTATGGTTTATGCCCGACCACGCTTGGACTGAAGAATGTACACAGGAAATGCAAAACATGTTTAACCGAACAGCTTGGTGGAAAGAATACGACTTTCTCTAGCAAATGAGAGAAACGAAGGACTTTACAGCTGTCACTCATGTACTGCCCGTGAATCAAAATAAGCATCTCAATCAAACTCGAGTGATTCCTGTGCGGAATAGGGTTGTGCTACATAGTTCGCGATTACGTATGCCAACCGTGAGAATAGTCGATAGTCCTTCGGAATCGGATGAAGTGATCAGTGACGCTAAAAATAAATGCGATCTCATTTCTCACGCCTAATGATTAACTCATCTAATTGACTATGTTAAGGACAATTCAAAAAGATTCAATCACCATGAGTATCGTTTGATATCTGTTCCCTTGTGACCGCCATTACAGGGTACTTGAAAGGAGTCAGCCGCGACGATGGAAACGCACAATAACGTATTTTGCCAAAAATATCGTGCTGCTTCGTTGAACTCGTTGATGTCATTCGAAACACGGTTTGAAAATGAACTGTGCAGAACACTTGTGGGCAAAACTTCCATACACAACGTCAAAACATGAAAAGTAAAAGACGGTTTACGAAAATTAACTGATTTACATATGTAAGTCGAACCTGAGCCTATGATATAGAGTTGGAAGCTGGGAAAGTTACACTAACACACCTCAACAGAACGATAGACCGTGCACCGTAGCAGCCAGTCGGCACCTGTCCAGGTGGACAAACAGTCCAGTCCAACAGAGGAAGTAGCGCCGACGGTCCGAGGCGCTGACAAAACCAAACTGGACAGATCAGCTGTCCAAGTCCCTATGTGATGGACCAGCTGATTGATCACGCTGAGTAATAGTTGCAATGAGCCGAGACCCATAAATGACTCGCTCGCCTCCTCGCGACCAGCGTCGAATTGGGATAATACTTGAGTACTGACGAGTAATAGGTCAACAACCCAATGTCGATCGAGGTCCGAATTCCACGAAGTGCTGGAATAAAAGAAAACAAGACAGAAGGGGAGGAGGATGGTGACCAAAAAGACAGCAGGTAAAAGTGGCAACCACGGAGAAGGCTTGACTAACCTGCAGGTCAGGTTGCACAACACGCCGACTATTAGGCGAAGACGCACCAGGTCGACGAACGGAGCTGACGCGAATTCTTTCATCGCTCTGTAAGACCACTGCAAACACAACTCGACGAAACTGGTTACAGAAGGCACGTAAGACCTACAGAGTAAAAAGGCGACACAAATAGTTCAAAACGATGACAGCGTTCACTAGCTGAAGCTTGACTGGGACCGTGTGCACGAATTTGAGTTCACAATTTACTGACACGGAAGCAATGGGCTTGGCTGCGGTGTGAAAACAAATACGACTTGTGTCCGGTACTCAAATGAACGCACACTCCTGAAAACTGACTGAGCAGCCAATACAGATAGGAAAGCACACGGTAATCATCACAACAGTAGCAACGGGGTTGAAAGTGTACCGGACTGAACTCCGGTTAACACACGGACGGTCACGATAAGAAAGAAACTGATTTGAGTTGGTCCGGTGCCACTAATACGTACGTAGAGTTGAGGAACACTTGCACACGAACAACCAAGCATTTCGAGATGGAACAAACAAAACGAACAAACAAACACGAGAATTTTGCTGAAATGAGGAAAGTGTTGACGTTTAGGCAATGTAGAAACAATAATGAACGACGCGGTTTGTTTCCTACACTGGCAGTTAGGCTTCCGCTTTCAGAACTCTGAAATACTGATCCGTTAGAGGTAGGATGACCGTTGCATGTTGACTAGCCGCAGATGTTATACCCGTCGTTTACTGTAATGATTGACCATCGGAATGTCTTGTACTGCCTCTCTCTACTGGTAATAAAGGTTCGCAACCCCTCATTGAAAAATCGATCACGATAATCAAACCAAAGCACGTCCGAGTATGGACTAATTATAAAATCCGCATGACATTCGGTTCTATGAGAATTACTCAGGATAGGTCGGTTCTGCTGTCAGAATTCCTGCTAAACGTTTTATTTTCTGGGACAAAAGGTGTTCTATGGAGGAGCAAATCAGCTTTTGGCACATCGGTATAGACTGTGTGGCTACCATGATTCTCGAAACTCCTATCCAATTCGTAGTGATGATAGCAATCCAGCCCTGAAGAGTAACAAATGGTGCACCGATACCATCACCACATAGAACCAAGTTATAAGACAGAAGTTTGAATTGCTACCATACAGAATGGCGAACCGGTGTGTTTTAGATGGAACCCCTTGAATCCCTCGTTAAGACTAGAAAGGCAATACTGGACGTCTGTTGATATCAGTATGTGAGCACCCTTGCACAGTAAGAAAGTCAACCCTGTGAAATCGGCTAGCTACGGTCATACAATTGGCTCCAAGTAGGCTACCTGATTTGCCTCTAACCAAGGACACGAGAGATCTAGTCAACCTAATTCACAAACAACTTTTCAGGTCAGTCACCGCAGTCGTTAAGTCCTGGGTCACTCAAACAATGATTGCAGCAGCACACTTCGGTTGCCTATGAAGAAAATGGCTAGCTGTGGGGAAGCAACGTAATAAAACCACATGTAACCTCCTGAAAATCACGGGAAAAGGTGTACAACTTATGTGAGAAATGAGGACAGGACTGAAAATTTGACAGATATACGGAAAACAACCAAGACGGGTGATGGAAGTTGGCACGAAAAGACACGTAACCAGTTTGGTTACCGTACTTGTCCACGAGAAAAGACGAAAGAATATGAGACTATAAACCGTGTAATCAGCAGTACCTTACGACTAAGTTGTATAGATGACTGTTTTGAGCTATCAGCACGCGTATTTGTATGATGTGCAAAGTCCAGCACAAAACCGCAGACCTAAGTTGCAAATGAAAATATCGGAGATTGCTGTTTATTTGTGAACAACCGCTAGTGTTAGCTTAGCAATGAATTTGAGTTCACAAAAACCTATTCGAAATTGACCGAGGACTGTGGTGATGACGAAGCTGAATAAAACCAACTCCCAAGAACTACGGATCCTTCAATGCGGTATTCAATTCTCACGTAAACCAATTAGAAGCAGGAATTATGTTCCCAGTAGCCTGTAACACTATACAGCACAGAAAGCCGTTCAGAATAAATGAAACCCATCTCACGCAGTCCTACTGGATTAACTAGAACAGTGTCCAATATGGGTTGGAGACATGCAGTAAGAAAGCTGTTGATAAGTCACACAGTCGCATCATAAAGCATAGTGAGAAGCACAGAAGTAAAGCGTAAAACTTACACACTATCTCAATAAAATCTGGGTCGCAGCGGAAACATTAAGAGGACGTATAATAATTGGAACATGAGGAATTGGATAAAAAGGGTAAAACTTTATGGGAAAGTGAGTACGGTCTGAGTCTTACCGTCCGTCTCGAGAAGAGCCTGATGTAGATGACGCATGATCAGCAGGATGAGACCAGAATTTTTGGAAACAGTGGCAAGAAACCACCAAGGTCGCAACTTGTTGTGTCAATCCGTATAACAAACGTGGCAACTGCTGATGTACCAGACGTCGCTTGGACGCAGCAAGTCGTTGACTGTCTGTTTCACCAATACCGAAATGCGGTTGTAACAAACAGTGAACTAGAGGACCCGAGGTATCCGCAAACAAGGAAATCAGCCACTCGCACAGCTAGACATGAAGAGAAACAAGTGCACGGAAAAAACACAACCAGTAGTTGTCACTTTGAATTTGTGGTGGCTCAAACGCAAGCACACTCCTTAATGAAGCTAGGAAGTTTACAAGCAGCCCAGCCATCATCATCATTATCATCACAGACAGAAAAACATCAGTGGTTCACACTGGTGCTCAACTGCCCCACACTCAGGAAGAGATAAAGAAGCAAAACCTGCATAGGAAGAAAACAGGAGAAGACGAGAAGGGAAGAAGCTACTAAAAACAGATCTACATATATAAGATATCCGCACCAAATGTAGTACGAATGAAGTTGAATAGTTTGGGCGTCGTATTTAACATGCTATTGATTACAACACTCCTGAGGAAGGCCACCCGAGGTGGTTGAAACGTAAAGTATTACAACTTGCTCGAAACGTTGTGTTATTCCCAATCTGTTTATCAAGATCTACATATATATTCAAACATCCAAAATCAAGGTGCCTACACCTTATAAACAACGCAACCGAACTGTAAGCGAAATCATGGCCTCATCAGATAATCATCAACGTCATCAGACAACTTCCTCACGGATTACACTACCCCGCATCATTAAATGCACCCACTTCACAGACAACTCGGATAAACAACGACAACATTCACGCCATTAACCCAGACTAGCCGCAGTCTCACCTAACGTCTCCAGCAAGGACCACTCCACAAACAAAAGCGGGTTACACCCATTACTGTTCCTCGCAAGCCTGCCTATCTAACTCTTCCTTTTAAAGGTGATAATGTTTCAGCCCTGATCAAACGCCGTTTAGATGCAGCACTCAAGCGCACATACAACGCCGCCCGATTGGTCTACGTGGATGAAATCACCCGTGTTCCAACTACACCTAGAAATGATAAGGTGCCCCTTTTCGCTCAATCCAATATTGTATACACGTTTGATTGTGCCTGTGGAAGCAGATACGCCGGCAGAACCAGGAGGCACCTTGGCACACGTATCAACGAACACATACCGAAATGCCATTACAAAACACCTTCTACAGACCGGCCACTCAGTGGACCCTAGAACGGCTTTCAGAGTGTTCTTTAGACCCACGCTAAAGCAGGCTCTCAATATTGCGGAAGCCGTCGCAATACTTCGACTGAATCCCTCCTTATGCGCTCAGAAACAGCTGGTGACTAACCTTTCACTTTGTTGGTAAGAATGCAACCGGTACTTTTTGTACAGTATTTCAGCTCTTGTTTGTTTGCTGTAGATTTTTTCTAACAATATCTGACCTTCCCCATTCAATATGTATGTATCTTTAACCACCCCCTTATTGCATCAAAATTATCAACCAGTTGCATTTTGCTGCTTCCGCTTTGGTCACCTGAATGACTGTTTCAAATATTTCTAGATTGATTTCGCCTAGCTGCTTGCCCCCTAACTATATAAAGTGTATGCTAATTTCGTAAGAGTAACCGATGAGATGCGAACGAAATGTCATTGCGCAAGACATCTTACATGCTACTATTGGCTTTTTCAAATCTTCTGAGTCACTTGGTCTCACTACCGTTGTTATTGTGCGCAAGGCATGTAGCGAATGGGGCTTGAATACAGATACAACAGATTTGCTCAGGTTTCCTTAGCACTGTCCACTCAAATTTACCAAGACATCAAACAAGCGTATTAAAGATCGCCCGAGTTGATGCATATGGGGCTGCGCAGCCTCGTTTGTTTCGAACCACAAAAACACTAGTGCTCCCCAACTGAAAGTGAAGTGCGCATAACCACTTTTTTCTCGCGCTGTGCACCATTTCATAAGAAGCTGCAGTGATTCTTGATAGCATCCATCAGTGGCCAGGTTTATATGACAAACTGATCCAGAGAGCTGGACCGACTGTCTCTTCAACTAATTCGGAAACAACCAAATGGGAGAAGTATAACACAAGTGGCCAAAGACGAAACAGGATCATATATCGTAGTACTAACTGTTTAACAGTGACGAGGTGAAATGGCATGATGATCTTAAGCGTACACAACAAAATTATTTCTAGAGATCTAACACTCTTGACACTCGAATAAGGAAAAACACCGTTAGAAGAGGTGAAACAATGCAGAGAACACTTCCAACGCACAACGATCGACCGCAATCTCTGGAAAAGTACTCAGTGCATTAGTACAAATAAAAGCACTTCTAAAAAGTAAAATGCTACTTCGGTATATCTGCTGCGATTAGCGAAGACTGAAATCAGAACGTCTCACATGTCAGATTGGGAAATTCGCGCCCACTCACGCAGCTGAGTGGGAAATCTAACGGGTACGAAAGCGTCTCACAGTCAGTGGCAAACGTGTATACTCGAGATCTTTGAGCGTTCTTCCGTTGTAGTTGTTAGGTTTTCTACCCACAAATTTGTGTCCATTTATTGGCCTATCGTTTCGTGGACTGCTGTCAGGATTAGCGGCAGCCTGAGCTATGGCATCCTTGGGAACCGTTTACGGCCGAAGCGGCATGCATGAATGTAGCTGCGCTGACCGACGATGAATAGCAGATTTCAAGCCACGCTGTGAAACGACGCCTTTTTGTTAGACCCATTACCTGAACCGGAACTGCGGTTTTCGAATACGCGTGCAATGAGCGTGTCAACAGTTGACAAGACCGCCAACTACACAATATTCCAGGCAGACTAATAACTGTGTCGCCTATTAACTCCATAAGTATGTGGAGGTAAAAGCTTAGCTTACTGATCCAGCGTAACGAACCTTTGAGGGCGCTCGAAGACGAAAATTACAGTAGAGTTTCAAGTGAAACTATCACGACTGGCAATTTTTTGACCTTCAAGATGATCCACCAACCTATGAGCCACTCACAGATCAGCTGGTGAATTGGTAGATGTGATAATTCGATCATGCCATACGGGAGGTGGATAGGAAAGTGGTGAGCTCATCCGTCTTACGGAATGGGGTATCCATTAAAAGCCAATTAAAGTCCCGTCTTTACGTGCACAACAACATACGCATTGTGGTGTAAAACATCCCAGCTGGACGAACGTAGTAGGCAGAAGCTAAAACATACCAATCACAACTACGTGCGTACAAGGGCACATCCTTCACTGCGACTTGGGTCCCCCATGAGCTTGCAAACTAGATTACTTGAGTCCAAAATGTTTTTCTAAAACATAGTGGTCTAGGACAGCGGTAAAAAGTGAGATTCGGATCATAGCAGTGAGATAATCAAAGTTGAACTACGTCATGACGAGATGCATACATTAAATCGGTTGACGGAAGAATACTGGAAAAAGCCGTATTGAATACCTTAGAAGACGAACCAAACTTTGCGAGCGTGGGTGTGACTGTACGAAAGCCTACATGCTCCACCGTGTCCAGCAGAGCGGTGAGCAGATTGAAGTCGGCCGAACAGGCAGGCAACACAGACAGAAAACGGTCCAAATGAGCAAAGAACCACCAGCACGAAGAGGAGCAACGATTCACATCCCATAAGCCGGAATCAAGCAAGTGCGTCGAGTTTGAATAATAATGCGCCTCAATTGAGCGCAAGAATGCGGACAGCGCTCGAGCCACGGCTCCGTGGTTGGTAGCTTTTTGAATGGAAGATACGGTCAACAAAAGGCTGGCCTCCGGATAGTCAAGTAGGAATAATGAAATATCCGTGCACGATAAAGAAAGCTGACTGGGATAGCTACGAGGGACGTGGAATGCATTGTATCGTATCAAGTTTTAACGAGACAATAAAGAATGTTAAACGGTTATCAAACAAGTATCAGAATATCGAACTGGAAAATTACATGAAAAAATGTTTGCAGGGTTAACCTAATAGTCTTGAACATTGAAAGTAACTGAGCACCGACTAAAACTGTATATGGAAAGATGTATTTTTATTCAATTTGTCACTTGTAAATCTACACTTCTTTTGTGACTTCAAATAAGGTAGTTGCACGACGAACTAAGGAGTCTAGCCTGAAGCTTCAATGCTAGCGCCACAACAACGTGTGATTGAGATCTGGGTGTATCAGAAATTTGTCCGGCGACAAGCTACAATTACCGGAGAGTCAAGTGAGTGTTAACTCGACAACAGCGAGTTTTCCGTTAGAACAAGTCTGATGAATGTGCGACGGCAATATGAAAATGATGAGTTCGAACTCTTCTGATTCTACCAAGTTACCACTGATGAATTATTTTCATCTTGAAGAAAAGACAGAGAGCAACGTACGACATTGATAGAGAACAGGCAGTTCTGATGAAGATAGGTCAGGAAGAAAGCAGAAGTGACACGAAAGCGAGTCCACGCGGAAGTCTCGTGGAGTCTAATATCTCTATCGTACTGAACGGCTACTCCATCATGAGTGGGGGACAACAAACTATAATAAAGTACTGCCGAACGGTATTCAAAAAACACTGTGTATAGCTCACAGGACTAACTAAAAACCCATCAGTTTGTACGACCATGTTTTTCTTCCATTCAGTCCTTCTCTTGTCTTCGTCTTCTCATCATCGCTTTGGAGAATAGAGTGACCCTAACAGACTTCCGTGTCATTAGGAGTGACACAGCTACTGTAACTTGAAGTGAATGTAACCTGACGAACATCCTCGTGACACCCAACATAGCACTGAGTTGACCTAACTATCACGGGATGCTTTGAACTGCCGTCCAAATAAGAGGTTTAGTCGGTAAGATTTGGAGGTGAATACATTAGGACGTTTCCTGTTGACGCTCGAGTGTGCTGCTGCACCCAGACGACGGGCTTATTCAAGAATTTCACCAAAGTCACGAATAAAACAGTCTTGACAATTTTTCTCATGCCACATGTAGCCGTGTGAGCGTTGGCCGGCTCAGTGGTTTTTATATGTGCGCACACAGCATGTGCGTAAGTTGGGTTTACTGCCATGTTAGAAAGGGTCCAGACCAGAAGTAATGAGTCGTAGCTAGTTGCAGTGTACACCTGGATCTATACAACTCAGTAGGTTGGACAAGCTTATAAGGAAGCAATCAAAATGACAACGAAGAAGAGTTCACAGGGTTGAATATTACGTCATTCAAAGATGTAATCAGTCCCATCAGTAGCAATTGGGGTCATTTGTCCCCGTAGTGAGATACAGAGGTTAGACAAATATTATTCAAACAGAGAATAGTGGAACCATTACAAATATAATCATAATCGCCAACAAAGTCGAATTGATACATCTACAAAGAATCAAACATGTCACCTGCACCAGGTAGGTCACACGTGAATCAAAGTGGCTATAGAACAGGTTAGCTTCATGCTGATAAATACATTCAGGAGGGGAACTTTCATTGTTCGGCATAATGAACCAAATAAATGTATTATATACAGTAGTTGTCTGTCTAGATGGCCTAGTAGACACTAAATCAGCTATCCTATGCCAAATAAACGCACCCATACTATGAGGTTTCATGCCAATTTTTTCTTTCGCCGAAATCATCAGCATTGTAACGAATAAATTACCTAAGTGTTCACAAAGTAATTGGTTCCCTTGAGGAAGTTCAATGAACCAATGGGCAGACGTAAAACAGGCGATGTTACCCTAAACACACGGACTGTAGCTGCACAGGAGGTCTCATGTTATCAACCAAACAATGTCAAAATGGGCGTGCGTCTTGGTCTAAGTTTAAAGCACTGTTTCAAAGTGAACAGAACCAACCGGACATCCATTAAATGAGGACACAAAAAGAAACGCACTTACGGTGTGCAGTCGCGGGAATGGCGGAAACATCGATCAATTAGATTTGTGTCTACACCGCCAGCTTCAGTGTCAGGCCAGGCACCCACCATAGTCAAACAGTGATGCACGAACGCGTGAGGGGAGCGATGACATGCGACAGACCAAGAATAGCGGAAATTACGTCGAACCAGTGTTTGTAGTCGTCTTATGGTCAGTGAATCTACACTAGAATCACTGAGCAGATCGAGTAGCGGCTGAAACGGCAATAATGGTTGCACGATACCGCTGTCTCGGTCGGGCACCTCACGCCATTGTGAACGAAGTGAGTAGCTTGGACAAGTGAAGGGAAGGAGGAATCCCTCGCATACACCAGCAGGCAAGCAAACAGGGCTCCTGTGTGCAGAAACGGAGCAAAAAAATACAACTGAGAACTGGGACTCAATAAACCTCGAAGTGTACAACAAATTGCAAATGGGACCAGAAGCCTGCATAGGAGGGCTAGGAAGACCCACTAATGTATAGACGGAAGTTGAAATGCCGATAAAGGGTAAACTCGATTGGTCATGACGTCCGGCCAGGGTAGCATAGCTGAGTCATCACGTGTAGGTTAAGTGACTCGTCCCACACGCGGTCACACAAACGATGCCTACGCGATCCGCGTTTGGCAAACGTAAAGTAGGTTTGCGTATTGGTGCAACCTTAAAACTGTCCAATGGCGCTGACCAAACTCAGTCAACAATATCACGTCGTTATCATCTAGCGTGCAGGAAAGGTGATAATTGCTTATGTGAAAGTTACAACATGGATTCACGCCTTCCAAGGGGCATGCAAACCTTGAACGATTTGTGGTTGACCTAAAAGACATATCACCAGCATAGACGACAGACAACTTCTGAGGACATGGAGAACGTTTACTTCTTGACACATTACCGATAAGCTTAGGAGGCTTTCAGCACTTTTGCGTGGTATGAGTAGACGCTCAAAAAGCATTCGGACACGATCCGGACGTCCCGAACGTGACTGTTTTCGAGGTAAAGACACGAGAAGACAAGAATGGACAAGGAGATTTTATACGGTGGTATGTAGTATGAATTTAAACTATCAGGGTGGATTAATCGAGATTTACTTTGCACTGTTCGGCTGGTAGAATTCGTGCATGAAATATAAGTGACTTGACCCTTTCAACACAGTTCACGCGCGCAATCGTCGTAGAGTGCGAACGTGATCCACTGGTATGGTTTCGCGTGAAATGAGTCGCTGTACACACGCACATGGGCCACTCATCTCAGCCTGATTAAACACCTAAAGAGATCTAGATGACCTGCCAATTAAACATTTCATCTGTTTCCCGCTCAGTCTGTGAGTTAATTGGTGGGTTCTTTGGACCACGCACGACCAGCGATAAAGATCGTAACTTGTAGATAAGTTCAGCGTGAAAGACAGGAATCAACACTCACCGTGCTCACTGCATAATATCAGTGCATCACGTAAATCTGTAATTGAGACAACCTCGGAATGACTACTTGGCTTGCTATCAGCGCCAGCAGCATTGAGCTATCGGTGGATAACGTTCAGCGTTCAGAAATTAAGTCTAACCGGATGAAACGGACGCAATACGCCAAGTCCGGCGACACCATGAAATCACAATCCACGACAGTTTTCATAAAAGACAAAGCTACTGATTAATGCATGCTCAAAGAGGGAAGTGTTGGGTGGAAACTACCTACGCGTTGCCTACACCGATCTCTGTCACCTATGAGCCTTCAGTCTTCGCATTCCGAATTTCTTAAGCAGGGTTTGTAATCACAGCTTTCCATCCTCCCGATCAACTACCAGCGAGAGATGCCAGGTTCAGTCGGTTCAGCCCATCCGGTCGAGATACCAGCGGTTTTGAGAGACAGGATCAGCGCATAGGTGGTAGTCATGAGATCAGTGTCCTGCCTGGCAAGTCCAGCTGGCATCTCATGAAGACAGTCAGACTGGACAAAAAGGTTCTGGCAGATTTCTTGAGTGAGTGATTCCAAGCTGAAGATCTTGTTATCACGCACAACACTGGTTGAAAACTCCCAGCAATCTGCAAACAGTGGCGTGCTTGCGTGCAAACAAGTGTCAACAGTTCTAAGCAAGCACGGCAACTCAGGTGCTTAGTCTAAAACTTCTGTTTCAATTAAATGCCGAGTTATGAATCAGGCTGCTGGACCATTCCCTCAGGTTCTAGGTCGAGTATGTGTATGTTGAATCAGGGACGGTTAACAAAGTACATCACTGAAGTTCACTCACTCTGTCGAAGTTTGGATGACCGAATGGAACAAACATAAGGCGATCAGATCCGCCAGATCACGGTGCACAGCGCCTGAATTTGACTGTTTGATGAGAACTGGAAACAGAATGGTGAGATATTGGTGGACTGAGTCAAATAGCAGATGTGATAGAATCTGAATGAAAGAGAACGGCGCGATTTCAATTTGTTGGTGTTGAATCTAAAGTCAATGGCGCATCTGTCATCACGGTACCTCTGTCGTGGCAGCCTTATGTACCACTGCTTATCACTAGTGAAAGCGAATCTGAAGTTTAGTGCTTTCTTTTAAAACAGCCTGGCTGGGAAGTCCACCGGCAACGAAAAGCGGCGATCAAATGTGGGTGCTGTTCAATTCGAAGTTAATTTTGAATAAAGGAAAACTAGTACAGATGGATTCATGAAATCAGCGGCCAAGTTCACGAGACCGTTGATGCCTATTCAAAGCGTCATCCAGGTACCTTCATGAAAAGACTACACAGGGACTACACTGAGGGCACAGTGAAATAGTGAGATACTTTTGACTACGAGGCAAGTTACGTTTAAACTTTTGACGTAGTGAGTCCGCCGTGCTTAGTGTGAGGATAATAGAGTACTTTGTTCTCCAAAGCAAGACTACAATTCTGTCGTATTACTGCGTGGCTCTAATCAGACCACGACACTTGAATCAAGTCTTAATAAGAAGATGCAACCAAAAGCATATAAGGTTCATACTGAAAAGTATATTATCCTAATTTTATTTATAATATGTGTGGCAAAGGGCGTGGTTGAAGTTGTCCTTCTCAGTTTCAAAACACTGTTGAGCCTTAGAGATTTGACTAGGGTGTCAACAGATTAGTGAACACAGCTGTGCAGAAATGTGATCTTACCCCCCATGTTCTATTCAACAATCTTCGCAAAGCTATTCTCTTGTGAACATCAAACACGAGAAATTATCAGACTGAATACATGCAACCAAACTGAAAAGGCAGTGAAAGATACGCACGATAGAGTATAGCGCAGAGAAAGTCGCCATCACCAGCTAATTGTTCGCGAACTGAACTGTTCCAAATCGCTCCGAAACGCAGTAGGCGCACATGAATAGGCAACAGGACGCAACAAGTCGGAGAATCGGGACTCATCTGAGTAGAATTGAAACATTCAGGCGATGAAGTTCGGTTCATTGATGACGCAACGGACTTGCGCGTCACGTCAAGAATCCATTGACGGGCGTGCACCAAACCGCCATTCTCCAGCCATATGGTAAGAGCTGCGGCATCTATGAATAAGTAGGCGAAATCGATGAAAAAATCAGAATGGGTTTTACGGAAGAAAACTAATCAACAATAGGCTGATAGTGGGCCGGTAACTGCAGTGTGTTAGAATAGCTTGACTATATCATTATAGTATTTTGGCAGGCTGTGAAACAACTCCAAATACTGCAGTTACACGGTTTCATTAAAGAGGCCCAGTGGAGGTCGAACGCCACGTATGAGGGGTGCACCAAAATTACACAAAGAAGGTGTTCTACCATGCCTCATCTTAGCCACGGACAACTAACCTTATCACGAGCTCACTCAATGGCTCGTTGATGTGCGTAAACCATTCCGGAAATTGCTGTCCCCACACTGTGTAAACTATTCATTCGAAAACAATGTATCCCATCGATGTGCAATCTTTGTTCACTAATGTTCCTTTGCCTAAGAAAGCAACTTCTATTTGTGATTTTGTTTCAAGTTGACCATCACTCACATTTGATCGCAGCGTTCGCATTCAGATAGACTTTCCAGCCAGCCTCTTTCGAAAATGTGAGTGATGGTCAACTTGAAAATAAACCAAATCCCCGACTACTCATCAGTGATTTTGTTTCAGTTCAGAATGTTTAACTACATCTTCCTCTAGGGATCTCATTTTCTTTTGTACAGAAGACCTTCGATTTGAGTTTGTATAAGTTGCTTTTAAGCAGTGCCATTGGCAGCCCAGTAGGCCCAACGTTGGCAGATATTTTTCTTAAAATTATATGGAGAAAATTCTTGATATCATTTTCAAGACTAGTCTACACAAAAGGTGTGTCGGTGATATCTTAATGTTTACTGAGAATGACAATTTTCTTCAGATTTTTAACCTCATAAACTCCATACATTCAAATTTATCTGGCACCTATGGGATTAAATAGAACGGAAGCTTAGCTTCCCTAGACGTTCTGCTTGCGAGGTTTCATGGAAACACGTTGTAGCTGTCAGTTTGTCGCAAAGCCACTTGGAGCTGTCAACATCTCTAGTTCCCCAGCTTTGCACCCTTGGTCTACAAGCAGGGTCTAGTTAGAACACTGTTTGACAGGGCCCTACGAATTTTCGCAGATGTCTGGCTGACACACGGAGGACATTTCTGTAGAACCTCATTGCTTGCTAATGGATACCCGGATAAACCTACCTCTCATTATAGCAAGAAAACGACCTGCAGTACACACAGCAAAGAATAGAGTAAAATGACGGTTCAGGGGAGACTAGTCGTCCAACATAGTGCGTCATCAGCTTCAGTCAGCAGTAGATCGCACGTAACCTACAGTTGGACGATGTCCCTTGTCATCAACTCGGGGAGTTATGGAAACGCTAGACGTGATGCACCTAGCTATTGTGTCTCACATGTTCATCACTTGCAGGTGCAATGACAGTGATATCGGTAGAACAAACCTGTGCACGCTTTGACGTATACCCGAACACCTCGGAAAAAGGTTGATTCTGTCTGATGAGCGAACAGACAGCCAAGAGAGCAACCGAACGCGGAACCCAGCGTGAAGCACATTCTGGAGACAGGTCACAACGTCAACCCATCCAGATTGC
Source organism: Paragonimus westermani (assembly GCA_008508345.1). NCBI lineage: Eukaryota > Metazoa > Platyhelminthes > Trematoda > Plagiorchiida > Troglotrematidae > Paragonimus > Paragonimus westermani. The sequence continues at coordinate 35,170 of QNGE01004015.1, forward strand.
TCATTGTGGTAGCGGACTTTCGACCCAAAATTCACTATGTTCAACTAATGTTGCTATGTCCCTTTGTTATACATTCTCGTCGTGTTTAGTAAGCGGCTGATGAGATAAATCGAAATTTTACCATCCCGCAACGTTTATCTTATTGTCGTTTTGGTGAACTGGATCAAGGGGATTCAGTGCTTTAAATTTATATCTTATATCAGTGACACTGAAAAGTCATCACTCTATAAAGTCACTTCGGAACAGATGTCAACTACAAGGCACGCAAGACAGTTCAATGTGACAGTCCTGCCTCCGGCTTTGGGCCAGTCAGCGATAAGTTGGTGTACCGCAGTAGTCAGGTGGCTTTTAGTACGCGAGTAGCAATGCTTGCACTGAGCACATTAGTTCACTCGGTAGTAAATATTTGTCGTTTTCAGATTTTAGACCAAAAGCCATCTCTGTCACAGCACCCACCAAGTCTGAAGTACGAGATGCACATTTATGAGCCGTATAGGTGTAGAAAGACGCTGAAATAAGTAGTGCTCGAAATCGTTACTGCGTCACTACTAGACGGTGCCATCTTCCGGAAATTGTCTTCAGCAATTTGCTCCCCATTTTCGAATCAAAGTCATATACATAACTGTGGGAATATGCTCACGTACACAATAGCCAACTGTGTCTCATACTTTGTCCAGCTTGATCCAGATCGTGACAGACGTGAATAGCATGACCGGTAAATGTATGGCACTGGAAACAAGTACCACAAATATCGAACCACGTTCACCAGCCGAGATAGGCTGTACCGATTCAACATGTGGCCAGACCATCTTATGAACATAGTCAAAGCAGTTTCGAATTGCACGTTCGCTGGTTTCCTGTCGAAAAGAACACTAAATGAAACCATACAGTCAGTTGACACTCAGTGGCCACATTTCGAGGTCAGCGCACATGGCACTGCATACGTAACAATCGACTGATAAACAGGCACTGCCACGTACAACTCGTGAGTGTTAACGATTACGACGGAGTAATATTAATCTAAATCTTAGCCCAAACTGTCCAGATAACTCATAAAGCAGGTATTCACTTGAACTAACAAACAGACGATGAAACAAGCTGACCGTAGAGACCAAGACAAAGCTTACGTTTAATCATGATTAGGACTTGCTCCCCGGCGGCACGACGAACACCCAAGTCTGAATGGGGGTCGGCATACAGTTGCATCACCCGTAGCAGACCATCCACTTCTTCCATATTACGGGAATCGGAACACATGTTATCTGCGTGGTCGAGTAACGGAAGAGTACCAGAACGAATGTCCGCCGAAGATGATCCCGGCGGGCCAACCAAACAATCTGTGAGATCTTGAATTAAAGCCGCTTCGAAAGTGGCTGAATCCACCGGGGTGCTTGTCTGCCGAGCCCCCATTGTATTCGCCACTTCAGTGTGGTCCGCCTCGGCACTCACTCCAGTGACTTGTCGCACATCGTTGGCGCCAGACGAACAGCCTTCTACCTGACGTTCGGAATGACTAAGCTGACAGGACAAAAATTGGCGGAAAATCCGGGCGATCACTGTGGCGGCAGACACGCGTACTTCGGCGCACGGGTGCATCAGTAGGCGACAACACGAACGGAAGGCACCAATGTTGTGATTTGTCTGGAAAACGACTGGTTCAAGTAAATAAAACAGTCCACCAAAGGGTACATGAGCTAGCAACAATGAATTCAACAGTTATTAAGTCGATGAATTCCGCTGACGGTAGCCAGAAAGCCGTTGGTGAAGATGGACACGCACAACTGAGTCTACAGTGGAGTGAACATTACGCTTCTAAACAAGTCAGTGGTCCCCACGACAACAGCTACCTGTACGACTGCGTGCTTGAACATGGATACTATCTAACGTTACCCAGTATCCTATATGTAAGCCGGAACACCACATAACAACAGATGTCTTATGGTGGGAAGACCGATAACAATTTGCAGCATCGTAGCAGCCAAGATCTGCGTAATTACTCAGAATACGTTCCAGACAGGTTGGAAATTCTTAATCTCAGAATACACTTGAAAGCAGTCGGTAAACGCGCTTATCGGTGTCGCTTCTCTTCTGACGTGGAACCAGATTCAGAAAAAAAACAAGCTGATGACAGAGATAGTACTTAAGACATGAGGAATGTAAATGTTATTCCGAAAATAATGACCTAGGGCAAATGTGCGATGGGAATGCTTGAGTAATTGAGATGGGTTAGACGAGGGCGTGTGAAAGCCAAATATAATAGGGATTGGCACAGGCAGTTGGGTGGGAATATCAACTAGTCAGCTGTTATCGACAGAACATAGGAATTAGGATGGCCAATTACACTACCAATACAACAAAAGTGTCTAACCATTCTGGTACACGGCGGCCGGTGTTCAACTGATCAAAATAAATTACAAAAATGGTTGGATAGATAGATAAATCTCTTTGGTGGGTCGAATAACCCATAGTAAGAACACAACTGTTCTCCTCTCTGTATATGAAAAAAGCCAGAGTATGAGGAAGAACCTAATGAATGGGATAATCGGTGTGGCGTATAGATTATGCATAACGCACACCACATAACCACCATGAGAAAATTTAGATCGAAAATCTGATGCAATTTGGGAATTATGTATCATAGATTCTCCTTGTTAGGGTAGGAACACAACTCATGCTAGTGCGCACAAAAGGCAACTGTGTGGAACACTACGTTACTGATGTGGCAATATACCTCGAATACAGGTTCTCTCAGACTTCTCCGTGGGCAGACAAGCTAGATTTACAACTTCAGGGAAAATGCACCCTTATCGACCGGTGATAAGTGACTGGACATGAATTGCCAGGTTGTTCAAAGATTCGCACAACCGTTCTAATTCCTCCTGGTTGATGCCATCGGCCACCATGCACGTATGGACAGCGGCCATTGAACTACAGCCGCCTGCCTAAAAAGTCATCCACTAAATGACACCAGGAAGGCCCCAGATTAATGGTACAGCAGCTAACAAAAGGGATTTACATCAGATATGAAAATAACCATTAGGACTGAAGTGAATTAAGTGCATTACCTCAAAGAAGTCTAGTGCACCGACACCGTCTATTTGTAAAGGACAACGACCGGTTAGGGACATGCATCCTAGACACCAATCCAATGCAATTTGGCCAAACGAGGGTGCGTGCGTATTTGGATTATTGATGGAGGCGTGCGATCCAAGAAAGATGGAGAGCGGGCGTGAACGAAAGCTCGAGATCGAGCTAGATAGCGTGTCCATACAAAGATGGTATAAAGTTCGCCAACTGGACTCTGGAATGAACTCATACGAGTTGAACAGACAGGCCAGCAACTGTTCTGACAGCGACTGTATCTGTAATGGGAAGAAAAACACGTTGGTAGGTCACAAAAGATGACCACTGGACGAGAGGTTGTCAGAAAACAGTACAAAATAGAAACGGGAAAATAGTTTTGAAGGCCACAATACTATAAACGTGGAAATTAGTGAATCCGGAAAGACAATGGTTCTTAAAGTAAGTCACCAAAAGTGTATAATTTAACAAGAATTTTCATGTTGACAAATCAAAACTATTCTTCGTTGATGCAAGCGGCAATGCGTGAACAAGGAGGTTTTGGGTGCGTGTGACTTCAAGCCTAAAAAGCGAAAGAAAGTAGAAGCTGGAATACAAGCAAACATGACCTGGACTGTGCTCAGCTGAGGAAAATAGTTTGGGAAGTCTGTGATCAATGAAGTAATCCAATGGGACTATGTGATGAGGAACACTGAGAGAGCTCCGAAAGAAACAGGTCAACAAATTGGCTATCTAAGCACAGTCGACACAAACAGTAACAAGACATTAAGAAAGCGGCTTCCTTAAAGTATTTCACGTCAAGCCTAGGTTAGAAGGCGATCTGGTGGGAGCCTAACTGCAAGCAAACCCATGTAAACGATGTTATTCTACCTCAGCAGGTAAGCACAGAAAAGTATGCAAAAAACAAGTAGCATAAGACAGAAGGAAATGCAATGAAAACGAGTCTGTAAACACACAACGGTCGTTACGGTCAAAACCACAAGCCGTAGTCGGATTGCGAACGTACGACAGCACAAGGCAACCAATTTTAACAAGTGACAAATCACCACCAGTATTTTAGATATTGCCTCTAAGAACAAAGCTATCGAGAGGAGTTGTCTATTAGAGACTGCCTGAAAAATCAAGGTGAGAAGATTAAAATGAGAACCACTGCGGTGCTACAAAGCCGATTTATAACGGGTCACACAACAAGACAAACATTTGACGAAGCTGTGTTAAACTGGTCCTCATCTACAACAGTGACGCCAGTTACTTCACAAGGTCAAACAATTCCGTTGAACTAAACAACCTAACGGTTTCACTTCATTGATACTTGGCAAGTGTTATCAATTCAGAAAGTTTATCTGGCCTCTGGACGATCGTGACTCATTTCAGCAAAATAATAAAGTCGACCAGTAGCTGAGATAAAGAAGCAAAATCACACTAAGCAGTAACGTAGGTTTTTTACATAATTCAGTGCAATCTTAACTGGCTGAACTTCACAACGGATTGTAGACAGAGTAATTCAGAACAGACCAAAAGGTCTAACGGATATTCACAATGCTCACAAGCAACGGGCTACTTTGCAAACTACGGGAACACGTCAAATCACTGTGACGTCGACCCCAGTTAGTCTATCAGATCAAGATCGGTCAACTTAAAAGAGAAGAAAAATTTGGGACTTATCTGGGACGTGAATGTGACGGGAGTTGCATAATCTTACAAAGTATGCGTCCTCTATAACCACAACGAAGAAGATGGACGACCAAGTCCAGACGTGAATTTTCCGAGTTCCCAGCGTGACTTCGTAGCTCACTTGGTCCAACCACATTGCGTAGGGTCATTTTGTTCTAACCGTTTGTTCGATTCTATTGGACCATCAACGATATGACACGTTGAAGCAAAGTATCCCGCAAGTCGTTCTCAAGTTATTCGCCCATTCTAAACGACAGTGGATGACTTGGTGACGTTAGTCGATTACTCCAAAAATGAGGTAAGTCGGATATGCGGTGAGTGGTCAGTTGAATACGATTCTTACCGGAATGTGGGGAGCTGCAAACTAGTCCTAATACACACTGAGAACATTTTTTAACGGAGACTGACGAACAACACAGCCCCACATTACGTAAAGGAAGCCGTCATTGTTATGATAGCCTTCAGATGGACGGTTCACAAGTTTAAACTTATGGAATGAGGGTGCATCATCTAGAAGTTGGAATAACCAAAAGCGAATTGGAACAACTACTTCTGCTCTATACCAAAAACGTCAGCTTTGTTTTCCAAGACTCGGCCTACAGACAGATTGATGGGGTAGCTCTGGGTAGCCCGCTTGGCCCTATTCTGGCAGACATTTTTGTAGCGAAACTTGAGCAACAAGTTACAGAACAGTTAGCTTCTGTGCAGCTATACAAGCGATATGTCAATGATATTCTTCTTATTGCACACAATCAACTGCAAGCACAGAGCTTAATTGATCAGAATCAAAACAGCCTACCATTTCTGGATATATGCATAAGGAGAAATGCAGATGGCTCGATTCAACGAAGCGTCCACCGCAAAAGAACTTGGACAGGTCAGTAGCTGCATTTTGAAAGCTCTGTTCCCCGATCGTACAAACAAAGTTTGGTGCGCACTTTGTTTGATCGGGCCAGACGTATTGTGGTGGATTGTCAGGTCGGAGGTGCGAGTTTTTGAACGCTCGGCCGAATACCTCAACGCTGGGGATATACGTTCAAAAGCCTGCCGCGATCGGATCGAGGACAACGTGCGCGACCGGATGAGTCATCGCTCGACTGGATCGGACCAACGGGCGAGGCAGGGCAAGCGAAATACGACAGACGGCCAGATCGGAGGCGTTGTTTTTCCAGCATTTAGAGGAACACGGTCAAGGCCAACATTGGGTGGATGGCGGACAGCACGAGCAGCCGGACAAGCCATCGCGCAAGGAAATCGGACAAACAGACGAGGAATGGCAAGCGGAAAACCCCCCGATAGAAGGCGCCGATCAAACACGGAAACCGGTCAGAAGTGCACACGACGTGAGAACGGAAACCGGGGGGTGTTGCGGGTTGGAATTATGACTCACAAACGAGAGAGCGCGCGTTGCATGGGACTGGCGATTTGGACAATAAAGATTGTGCTTTATTGGACGCCTTCTCGCTACAGTATCTGCACTGAAGATACTGTTCAAGAAGAGATGGCCCTGTTAGAGACCACCATACAACTAAACGGCTACCCTAAACCGTTTATTGCCAGATTTAAAGAGCCGATCGACGTAGAAATTCGACCCGACACAGTGTCCAAAAAGCCGGTATTTCTTCGTATTCCTCTCAAGGGTGATGATGTATGCCAACTTATTCACCGTCGTCTGGTTAGTTCTATCGCGAGAACATACAATGCAGTGGTTTCAGTGATTCTGTTCAGAACATTCCGGATTCCGATACCCTGTGTGAAACAACCCGTACCTGAGTCAGCCAAATCCAACCTTATCTATGAATATCGATGTAGATGCGGAGCATCCCACATAGGCGAACCAGGGTAACGGAGCACATCCCGAAGTGGGTCGGGAAACAGATTACGCGAACACATGATGTCACAGTCGCGCATAGAAACAAGGAACCTGCATCGTCAATTGCGCGTCATATTCTAATGACGCAACACCAATGTGACCCCACAACGGCATTTCGCGTTATCTACTCAACGTCACACAGGCGAACACTGCGTTAAGCCGAAGCGATTGCAATCCGAAAGTTCAAACCCGTGTTGTGTGTGCAGCAACAACTGTTTGTAGGGTTGTCGCTACCTTGGTAGTGACAGTGATTGTGCACTCTGACAATTGGCTTTCTCTGGTATCTTGTTCGCTTTCTCATACTGATATATAAATGGTCTGTAGTATGCAATCGTAAAGATGCAGCGAAATTTGACCGGACATAAATCGTGCAATATCAGCGTACTATCTTCTTTATTCAAATTTATGTAATGGTGACAGAAATACACCAGAATCTGTATCCAACTAGACTGCGCGAAAGTAAGTAACCGAGGTGAGACGCACCTGTGTAAAGTTCACCGGTTATGAGGAAAATGCCAAACTCATTGCTGTAGTGGCCTTGAGGTAGTTTGACAGGCAGGTTCCTGTTAGAGGAACCCAATCTTTCCCGTCCAAAATTCCCTCCTTCCTCGAGAAGACGACCTTATCCAATCATAATAAGCAGAAATGTCGTGAACATTCAAGAGGTGACCTCCGCTCTTCTTTACCTGTTTCACCCCTATTCCGCTACGCTCGTTGGTGGCTTAGTTACCTTAACTGCTTTTTTGATGTTTGTCCTTCGGTTTTCTGGTTAGAGAATGTTGATAGGTCACTATGTACCTTATAAATACCATGCACTTTTCTCCTTGTCACACACATTGTCGGAGCAGAACAAAGTTGATTTTTGCACACGTCTTTTGGTTTGTCTTGAGTGCAATTAAGGGGGACCGCCGCGTATTTTCGGGACCAAGATTTTCTGTTAATTATATCAAGGAGGAGAATCCGATTTCCTATCAATCGCCTTATTATACTGCTTATGAACCAGCGTATTGAGTCATGGGTTTACAACAGTTCCTAGAATCGAAACTCAACGAACGTGTCACAGCGTTTATCGTGCATGTCTTACAACCCATAACTTCGCTTACAGAGTGAACGTATAAGGACCCTAAGAGATTCACGCATTTATCCTAAAGGATGGAAAGCAGTATCTGAGCCGCTGTTGGCTGTGGTGAAAGCAGAACTANTATTTTCGGGACCAAGATTTTCTGTTAATTATATCAAGGAGGAGAATCCGATTTCCTATCAATCGCCTTATTATACTGCTTATGAACCAGCGTATTGAGTCATGGGTTTACAACAGTTCCTAGAATCGAAACTCAACGAACGTGTCACAGCGTTTATCGTGCATGTCTTACAACCCATAACTTCGCTTACAGAGTGAACGTATAAGGACCCTAAGAGATTCACGCATTTATCCTAAAGGATGGAAAGCAGTATCTGAGCCGCTGTTGGCTGTGGTGAAAGCAGAACTAATGAACAAAACGCTTCCCTGAGTTGCATCCATAAAATTCACCCGATTTACAGTCGGGCCCCATATGGGCAAACACCGACTGGGTGGCATGAAAACATTACTTATGATGGGTAGTCGGGGATTTGGGTAACTACAAGCTGGACATCACTCGTCCTTGGTTTCAGCTTCCGCATTCCGGTAGAACTTTTGGCCAGCCAACTTTGAAAAAGAACATTAGACTCGAGCTTCCTTCTCGCCATAGCTCGTCAACACTGCACACCCCTGCTATGGTCTGCATTAGGCACGACTGAAATATTGGAACGGTCAATGACTAGCTCCTTGTGAATAACGACGAGGTGAATTTGTCAACACGGTTATCCCATGAATGCTTAGATGGAGTTCAACTGTCGATCAATGCAGAGATAAGTAACGTGATTAGATTACATTGACTGTAGCAGGCTCGAAGACCCCAGCTTTATCGATCCATAAACACATCATAGCAGCTAGTTGAATACTTCAGAAACTAGATCGAGTTGGCTGGCTGTTAGGATGTGTTTGTCGATCGATAAAGCCAATTTATTTGAGCCTGTCTCAGTCAACAGGTGGTTTTTGACAGTGTAATTGATAATCACTTAGGGATATGCACCGAAATGCGTTGGTCTGCGCAGCGACCTGTTTTGCCTTGCTGTGTGAAACAGTAAAACTATTTGATTGGTGCGCTCACTCGTAGTCACTATGCGCAGCTGTTATAAAAAGAAATTTTCGTTTGGTTTTGCATGAACGGCTGATGAGAATAAATCGAAATGTTAATATATCGCAATACACTTTCTCTCTGTTTTGCATAAATACGCAAAAGCTGAAACATACCTCAGGCAGCTCATCACGTAGACCGAATTCAATACATTCGCATAACACCTCCTCGTGCAGTAAGAAACTCAATCCGTTTGGTGGCTGTGACGGGTCGGCTACCACGTTTGGGTCAGTGGCATGCTTAGCAAAATAGGATCGAAAAAATGGAGGGAAGAGAATGCTATCACGAGACACCAACGAACGTTTGATTTTACGGTCACAAAGCATACGATATTGAGTAGTAGGAACAGACGAAACGGGAAAATATACACCAACTTCGTTCTATGCGGTACTGCATCGCATTTCAGGGCACTGGTGATCAAATGGCCTCTACATAGCAAAAGAGAAGCATCGAGAAAATCAAGTTCTGCTTTACAGGCAAACCCAGTCGTGCGTGCATTACTGTGTCGCCCCGCAGGTGGGAGATCAGTTCACATGAGTAGATGTGGAGAAGAAACAGGCAGACATATTGACATGCTCATTTGTCTGGTGGCCAAGCTACAGAGAAACATTTACATAGCGCTATGATAAACAATGGAACGTCACAATTGAAGATTAACAGGAAAAATAAATAGAAATAAGGCATGAACGCTGTCAAACTAACCCGAACGATAGCAACCAGACTCGAATAGGCAGTCTTGCGGACAGTTGACAACGAATGACTGAGCAATCGCATTAGAACAAGTTGGCTTTGCCACAAAGTCGTAGGTGACAATAAGAGGTTGTGGAGAGAGCTGAAGCACCAAATGGTGAACAGAACAACAGTGGGGAGAGGAAAGGGACGAATGTGAGCCATTGGTCAAGACAACCAGGATCGAAACACATTAGGATGTATAAGTGGCATTGTAGGGCTTACAGTTCATTTAGGAATCGGACAAATTCAGAAGCGAAACGATTAGATCCGACAATGCTCAGACAATCCACGCCCTGCACAGCGAGGTTCAAAGTTGACGGAGAGATCTGCGGATAAGAACGAGAGCAATTAAAGAAACTTGTTTAAAGCGGAAAAAAGTGATAGCGCAAGACATGCACAAGAAGAAAGAAAACATACTCTTTTCAAATCACCATCATCGTCAAAGTCCTCCAGTTCTGTGATAAAACTGACCAGGCTGACCATGGATCGCTCCAAACGAACCAACAACTGCCACGTGGTATAAACGCCTGTGTTGAACAGAAGTACATAGGCAGGTAGCCCATGGTAGTGTACCGAATTATCTGCCGATTCGTTCGACACATTGTGTACGAGTCTTGTTTCCAGAAGAGCTAGAGAAAATGCATTTCGTAGTTCCGTCGGGAGCAAAGAAAGGGCCTGAGAGTATAGTGACAAGGAGAACACTGATACGCCTTGATGCATCACGTGACTCGTTAGCACGGTTTATATAACCAGAGTCTAACATTGAGTTAACTAGTCAACAACTGCAAATATGACAAATTAATCAGGATTGTACAAAGCTGCTTTCAGTTGTTCAGAGAAAGCCGTTTGTCGGAAGGAGCCCAAATCCAGTAGCGGTGACTGACCAGACAGTGAACAACGACCAAACATCGGTAAAGTTCAGTAACTTTATTTATGTCAATGCAATGGATACCTTATGGCATCGAAAATATGACAGAGATTCAATGTGGGAATTTATTCCTGCAATAACCTCCTGTTTTTTTTATAATGTACGTATTGGGGAATGGTGCGATAGTTTAGTGAATGCATGTTGAACAAAATCCTACTGAGATGAAAACACAGCTGGACAGCAAAGGTAGACAACCCTTTCGATTGAGAATCGGCCACTTGTCACTGAGGCTGTGTCCAGTCAAAGAATATTTTCGTTCATAGCTTCGCGTAAAAATCAAAGAGACCACAAAACTGGTTACTAACATGTGCGGTCTACAGTACGTGCGAAAAAAACGGAAACCGCACGGAGCAGCTCAGAGAGGGGGAGAAAGATCCTCATACTTTGGTAACGCGCAGTGTGAGATTAACGTATCGATAGTCGACGTGTTAGTCTGAATGGGTACCACTGAAGAGTTTTAATCGGCGAACAAAGCTTAAAGCCTCTATTTACTTTATTAAGTGGGCCGGTTGAAAAGCTAAGCTGAACAATGAAAGCCACGATCAACTGTGAATAACATTCATCCTATAACAACTGTGGTGATTTTGGATTCATTGAGTATACGAACAGGAAACGCCAATAGTATAGGTGATCCAGATCAAGTCTTGCGTATGACAAATGAAACATACCGTCGTAGGTGTGAACAAGAAACTGATGAAGTGGAACAAAGTATTGAGGACAGCCAGATAAATATGCCGTTCGTACTCAGTCGGTACCGAGGCGGCCGCGATACAAGCAGTCAAATCGGACGCGCTCCAATCGGTGCACGAACCGGTCTCAAGTGGGGCTATCTGGGACCAGGATGAGGCGAGTGAGTCAAGCAGCGAACCCCACGGTTCCAAGAAGGTGACGAAATTCTTAGGCTGCAATAAGGTAGAAGGATACAAACGGGCTGGAAAATTCACCTGATTAATCGGATAGACAACGACATAATACACATCAAAAGAAAACTTACCAGTTCGGAAGGTGGAATCGCATCCTCGTTCGGAGGACCGCAACTCAGAAGCCAACTAAAAGCGCGATTAACAGTGTCAACCTGACAATTCGGGCGTTTATCTGACTTCGTCTGTTCCACAGGTGACACGCTGGTCAGGATTAGCCGGGTTGCGAGCCTAACAAGACGTAACAATTGAGCTTCGCCCTTGTACCGTAAATCTTGCAGGTTTGTGGTACGGGCAGTGGACTCAGTTCCACCAGACGCCGATTTCGAGGTGGACTGCAAATGAGTTTCCACCAACTGGCGTAACAAGCAACCAGTGATTCGAACCAATTCCATACCAAAATCAGGTAACGTGAAATTGCCAGGTTGATCGCACGCTTTCAATGAGATCCGTAATTCGTCTGAATGTGGCTCAGGGACGGAGCAAGTGGAGGAGTGACCCAAGACAGTAGAAGGGCCTGCAACAGGATTCGCGATGGACACACGAGGTACTTCGGTAGATAGTCTGTACAAAAAAAGACCGATAGGAGCAAAGGTAGTTCAACTTTGACGCACGTTCGTTGCTACGATGCCCAAAACCGGTACTCATTCAGTGGGAGGTATATTCGAAGTAAACCCATCAGACTTCTTTCGCGCACGGCGCATCGGTCTGCTTTTATCATTACCATCAATACGCTGGAACGTGTTAATCATGAACATCGCGACGAACAGTAAGTAAGAATACTTAAAATAGATTCACATCCGTGGGGCTTGTACAGTAAACCAATCGGACAAATAGTCCAGACGATTTTCTTGGCAGAAAAGAAACATCAACGAACCTCGTCAGTGCACACAGTGTCTCAAACACGTTGCGTTTGCAGATTAACAACTCACTGATATTGACACAACAGCTTGATCAGGTCTAATAGCCACATAAAGGAAACAATCTGGCCTGCCAAGTAGAACACTAAGATACTAAATAGTGGGCACCAAGTGGCCAGGCTACTTCGCCGGAAACATCTACCGAACCGATATGGCACACCGAAGAGAAACTTTTATTGAGAGCGAGTGTCGTAGGATAAAACTTCAACCAGCGTTAACACCTATGACTGTTATAAAAACACGTTTACATTGAACGCCTCTCTTTAAGTGTCGAATCACTCCACAAAACAAGTCACATTTTCACAAACCAAATAAACCACAGTGACCCAATGATACATAAGAATGTCTCAGAGCTAAACTTCCAACCGCTGAACACATAGAGAGCATCCAACGAATGACTTCTTTTTTCGAAATGTCCTTGCGGCGCCAACAATTCAAAGAATTACACAGACAAGCACCACTGATGAGCAATAACTTACAGTTGATTTGCCGAAGGATTGGTTGAGGAAAATTCAGAACTGACGGAGTTGGAGGAGCCTGAATACAATAAAATGGCATAGAGGAAAAAAGAAGAAAAACCAGTCTACAGTAAGTGTGGGAAAGAGGTAGTATACCGCCCAAATAAAGGATAACGACATATCTCCAGTGCTTCAGCCAACTAATGGAAGTTTGCTTTGCTCAAACTGAAATCACTGTATGTGACTAGAGTAATGGAGAACGAGTAACTCCAGGGGTAGCTGTGAAATATATAGCCTAGGGACGTGAAGAAGTCCAGTCAATGTCAACATGAATGTCATTTCATCGATAGACACTGTTATCACTGAGCCATGCCTCAGGCTAAGACGGATGGCTCTGCTAACGAGAAGATTTCCGTGTACAGCCGACCCTTGTAAACACACCAAAAACTCACCGTCAAAAGAGGAATAATTGTTCGGGTCCAAATGGAAGTAGACTCGATTGATTAACTTCTCAACTAGACAAATGAGCACATCTACCGTAGCAAAAATCAGCTGATGCTTACGACTGGCCAGTAGTTCGAACAGAACCTTTAAAGGTGAAGACAAAAAGTAACCGTACAAATGGAGGTTGATTCTAATAAAAAGGAAAAGTAATCAACGATCACATATATCAACACAATAGTGTGATCTCTAATTTTTCATCGATCTATTTCATTCGGAAATTATGTTCGATCCCGTCTACTTCAGTAGGGGGACAGTGGACAATTTGGTTAATAAAAAAAGACCTTTATTTAGTTCTAATTTCCATCTCCATTTATATCCTCTGCTAGCGCGACAGCATATACTGATGTTCAGGATTCATGGATGATTGTTTAACACAAAATATACACTTCAATATTTTTTCTCTTTCAACTGATAAAGGATACTTTAGCAGTTTTCAGTTATGGCAAGAGTATTGGAGCAGATTACTGACGGAGCACTGTCAACGACTGGTTGACGCGATGTTCCGCACGCACACCTGAACGCATCCATCATGATGATGTTACCTAACTCCACTGGCAACCAGTTCGTTCAGTTCTGCTCGACTAATTTCAATAACAAACAGAGCAGAACTTCTATAATGAGAAGGCTCACCAACAGTGGGTATGGGCCGTGAGTTGTACGATAGTTTTTAAAAGCTCCGAGACCAGCAGATCGGCAAACGTAATGATATTTCCAAAACAGTTCACAAAATTGCGGAAATGACTCACTCACGGCCAACTCAAGAGGATACATGTAGGTTTCCAGCTCATAAGCGGCAGAACGTTCGATGCTATATGACATGTGAGTTGAATACTATCGAACTGTCCAAATCTAGGCAGGAGCAGTCGCGGTAACTGGACCATGGTTTTTCAACTGACAGTCGAACGTCGACATTCATGAGCTATTGCACGTGCACCACATGTGTGGACAGCAATATGGTCATGCCATGAATCATATTACTCTCAAACGGCTCTTTCCTGGAAATAGCGACCAAAAAGAAGCACGCAGCTGACAGTGAGGAACGCCGGCTGTCCGGCTCAGTTACTAAAACAATACACTTTATCAGTAGTCATAAATTCCGAATTAACAACACTCCCCTCTTTCCACGTATCATGTATCCCGTTATGTAAAATCGGTATTCTTAAGCAATCAATTATTCCCGTCATTTGTCATCGCCCATCCAACTGTGATCGTAGATTAGATATGTTAGTAATTGTTGCCGACAGTGAAGCAACATCGGAATTTATACGGGAATCTACTGGATTCACAGCGATTATTCACGAGCGCATCATCACCAGGGCAACTTCTTTACGGTTTTTACTACCCCGCAACTTATTTTTGCTTACATTCCGGTTGCCTGTTTGTAAAGTGTGAGCACCTCGATGTCGATTGTTTGAGCAGAGACATTTATTTTTCGTAGCTGCATCCTCTCTGTTGTCATTCTGTTATTGCTTCCTGACCAGCACTTGCTTTTTCTTTATGGTTGTGTAGTAGCTAAGTATCTGTCAATGATGAAGATAATTCACGAGCACAGGCTTCGTTGAATAAAAATGCACATTATAGCTGCAGAGACTGATGTTTCAGATAGGGACGCTGGCAAACTTGTGACTGAGATATGTGCGAATATAGCATCATTGATTACAAGAAGTACTCAGCACAGCTGATAAAAGTTAAGGTAAATGAGAAAGGTGACTGGATCCCTTCAACTTCTAAGGAAATTATCCACTGAAAAACAGAACAATTGTGACCCATTGGAGGTAGGATGTTAAATAACACAAAAAACTGACTGAGAGGTATGGTGAATTTAGCGGGCGTCAGTCATGAAAACAATCACTTCTGGCAGCATCTAACAACAAACCTGTTCGAGCCAGATACCACGAAAATTGGTGTAAGCGGCGTGACTTACGAAAGCAATGATAAGTTGAGCAGCACATTCATACAAAGCAAACCGGAACACAATTAACCAAAGGGATTTGAAAAGCAGCAGCCTTTCGATTTACAAGCTGGCCACCTTGAAACACCATAAAGAAGGTATGGTGAAATAATATTGCATTAGGAAAAGTAATGAACATGTAGATACTCGCACGACCGTGAAGAAATGACACTTTGGGCAAGCGTGGCAACCAGAACATTTCTAGGCATCTATGTGCAAAACAACGGAAACCAAGAGGTTACACCTCCAAAGATGTTGATTCTGTAGGGCAATGATACTGAATAACCAGTACCGGGGACTCTAATGAAAATTGATTACCATTTAGAAAACGCACAAGGGTGGCGCGGGGAAATTCTAAAGCCATAACTTTCACACTGAATAGAGGTTGTGTTGATGGGCGTAAGTGATCTCGTTGTCATTTGGTCAGATATGAATAGAACAATGTAAGAACAATGAACGAACTGGAATTGTATGCTAACAAACCTCAATAAATCGAGGACGTTGAATAAAAATTTCGGCGGGGAAATCTTCTAGTATGACATCCTGAAAGAATTTGACACCAGCAAGCGCCACCTCCATATCTTCAGATTTAATGGAGCTGACAGAATTGTAGGTACAATGGGATAAGCAGTTAGCAGAACACCTACTTGATTGATGCCAGTAAAACATCCGTGTCCGTCTTGGTCAGACGTACCTCTGGAAAAGTGAGTATCTGATGTTCTGAAAAAATAACGGACAGGTTTAAACTATCAACGTGAAACAAGAGGACAGATCTGTGCATACATATTACGTTCGAACACATGATAGGTAATTCATTGAGGAATCCAAAAATAGCAGTGGAACATTACGGTATGACTGACATGAACAATTAGACTTTCGGGAAGCTTCAACAAGTGACCTCACTTGGCACGTAATTCGTTACCACAGTCAGTCGATCGTCGAGAACTGTACAGATGTAAAATAACAAACAAACAAACAAACACCAAAATAGCAGTGGACGTTTAGGAGAGGAAAGTTAACTACGCCAACCAATCATGAGAATGCTTTCGTTCGCATATGACCAAACTCCGTCTGTGCATGATGAGGAAGAACTCCAGCGGGTGATCATGACCATGGCAACTGAAACCAAATTTGGGCTGGTTGACAACGATAACATAGATTTAACGATAGTTCAGCCTCCTCCGCTGGGAGGCACTGCATAAAACTACACTGAAATCAAGTATTTAGACAATAACTAATCCGTAATTAATAGGGGATTTGAGTGATACTGATTGAACACAACACAACTGATTGCAGCTATCGCATTATTATGAAAATTCCTATCAGCTTATATACCGGAGTTTTGCTCCTGTTAAATCCTCTCAGTAGTACATATTCTTGCCACGGCCGGGACTAGAACACCGGTCACGCTTTCACGAGACAGTTGCGTTGATCAATGTACCACTGAGTTTACATCAGGCGCGAGTGAGTCGTCATATGCAAAGGATCGACCACATTCGCCTACGCGTAATGTCCCGTTCGCCTGGTCACCTCGAGAACAGACAGTAACTGTCCTGTTAACTCCAGTCAACGACTATTTCTCTCACAGGTGAAATAAAGGACACTGTTGAGCGATATTTTAGACGCAGTTAATTAGTAGAGGATGTAGTGGACATGAACTGAGTGATGCTCACAAGGGACTTTGCGAATACGACAGCCGCGGCCAGCTGTGAGTGATTTTCAATTAATGTAGTAACTTATCATTCGATTTGGCACAACTTCATGTCAAAAGTGAATGTTAATTGTGACTAACTCAAGAGATCACGAAAAATCGCAACACGAACGTAGGAATAAACCTGTTAGCACAAAGTTATGGCGTTTACGACATTACTGCATGACAGTGAAACATGAACTTCGAATGAGCAGTGTGTAGTAGCTGAATAGATTCGATCTACAAATTGCAAGTGTATCCAGAGCAATATGAATTCAAACAGGCTCACGAGCACCGAGGTGTCTTATCGAATGGGTACTAATAGAGTCGAAGCCGTGCCGATGATATTGATCCCTTCAATCGTATTGACGCGACGATATGAAGCTACTGTTTCCGAACGTTAACTCCTGCTGAACTGTCAGAAGAAAGTGTAAAAGAAAGACCAGATCGTTAGGCAGAACACTCTTTCTTTAAGAACCTAAACGCGAATCGTCCCCCAATCACCACAGCGGAGCGTTTCCTTGGAAAACTTTAAAATTATCATCTTAAAGTTCTTAATAACTGATTTTCTTTCCGTTTCCTGTTTGGACTGCAATAAAGTCTACTTCTAAAACTGAACGTCTGATACAACTGTCAGTCTACGGTTTCCAATAAGTTTTCACTAAGAAGGGTGAAAAGGAAAACGTTATACCTTCTGAATACTTTTGAACACAAACAACCGTCCGTTTTTCTAGCCTGGACCTAACATGGTGAGTAGCAACCAAGGTAATGGAGCATGGGATTCGTAGTTCACTGGCAGCCGGTGATCGGTAGTAGTTCGGTTCGAACGCCGTTTGGATGGATTCCATCTATCCAGGGTGCACAACGCACCCCGTGTGGGGTTACGACGGAAGCGGCGCAGTAGTTCGAGGATTCACCAGGGGGGGTGGATCTATTGCAATAGACGTAGATCCGGTAACCAAATTGGTGTATACGCCATTCAAACGGTACATCTTATCTACTCGTTGCAAGCGGTGACCACTATGGTGAGTTGCACGCCTTCTGTGGGAGTTGTCCATAGCTGGCAGTGACCGAAGAAGAGGGTAAGTCATATGAACAGGATATCAGACGGACAGCAAACTGCCCGGGGTTCCAAACAATCCAAGATAGACACATTTACCCACACTGGCGCCACTATGAAATCTCAATAAAATTGATTTTTTTTTCCACGAGGGACTGCCGGTAGGAGCATTAAATCTCGCAGACTAAATATGTAAGAACCATTTTGAATTCTCGGTGTTTGTATGCCGACAGCGCTTATTGTCAACCTGCTTATCTCAGGAGCTCAGATAATCGATCAAGACATTGTTGTCAGATAATAGTCTAGCGACGCTTCTATACAGCCATCGTTGGACAGCAGTCGCGTGGTTCAAATGAGCAATCATCATCATCGCTTCAGACAACAATAAGATATAATCTGGCCAATAATTTCAATCCGTTGCAAAGAGATTTATTCCGTAGATCTATTTTAGAGAGGGCAGAAAGGGATTCCTACCGATTACACAGAAGAAATGTCAACCGACTTCCCTAATTATGAACAGGATACCATTCGTCATGAGCTGAAAAGCGAGCTTGCTGAGAGACTCCTCGAACAGGTTACAGTGGTTGGTGATTATACTGGCAGACGAAACGGATACAAGTAAGGTTATGTGTGAAAAACACAACTCACGGAATTACAGCAATTCAGGGTAATTTGACATATACGACGGGCAGTGTGAGCGAAACCCTAAGTGACCTGATCCAGATCACTCAACTACGGACGACGACGACGATAGTACACACCTAACAGTCCCAAAGGCACCTTATGCAGAAGTAGGGGGTTAAATTACTGACGTTTAAGAAAGTTGCAAGTGTGGACTTCTCTTCCATAGCTGCTTTCGATGGTATTCGTAATACTTAAAGTCCGAAATGACCATACTCTATCGTTCCAAACGGGATAGTAAAAGGATAGATCATGGTTCGTGACTATGCAGTCAGTCGTTTTCAAAAAATGTGACAGAACAACAAACATTTACGTATTAGTCTAGTTCCTATTACATTCAATAGTGGTGAGTTCAATAACATGATAACGTCACAGAGAGAAGCAAAAGCGAAAAGAATAGGCAGGTTTCCGAACTGGTCGAGGGTGAATCGATCGTACTTTCATTCGGCAATGGATTCTGGAGTACCTACATTCTTTTCCGCAGCCAACGGCTGCGACAGTTTCGGATCTGAAGCAATTTTCGACTAGGATGTACGAAATCTAACTGGAACATTCTTGTTTGTTCATGCCGCATGTGAACGCAGTGAGCCAGTTGGGACGGTTGATTAATTTAACTGCCTGGTTAACGTCATTTCAGCAGCTTTGCTATTGCTAGGGTACCAGTGAGGATACCTAATAAATGCAGTACGTTCGCGAGGCTTCGTAATTTGTGGCGGCATACAGTTGGTACCGCACACATACCTACCAAGCACATTTTCGTGAATAACAGGGGAATTTCGATTCTGTCATACACGGCCTGCACTTTTATCTTGTGAAGGATCTGAGAACATTGGCACATCTATAGGGAGCCAACAATCATGACCTCTTTGGATCTAAAGACTGTGTATGTTGTGGGTATACGTAATGTTTTGTGGCGCCCCTCATTCGAATAGGGATTCTGAAAAAATGTTAATACGTTGAGACCACTCTATGGTCAGTTTGGCAGCAGAATGGTTGACTACGGGCAACTGTTTCGTTGGTTTAGTGCTTGAGCTAACCTCTTTCTGATTAATTTTTTTCTTGGTGATATTCCAGATGTGCTAGATGACTACAGTGATTATGTTATGAATTTTCTTTCCAATACAAATTTGAAATAAAGGACATATACCGACGCCACTGGACAAGTGAACGACCGTCATGCCTGGGTTGTGTTTGGCCGAACAGCATGCCCACTACTAGTGAAAAAAGACAAACGTTAATAACCGTCACGATAAACGTTGTGGTCACAGTATACGCTCTCTACAGAGTTTTTCCGAACAACAGTAGAGTTACAAGCGAGTCACTGATCAAGTATGTTAATCCATTTTAAGGCAGAAAAATGACCATAAAAATGATCAAACTTGCTTGTACGCATTGACGCTGATAAGGTGGAAGAGGATTGCAGTGTCTTTCCAGAACCGGTGCAATTATTCACACTTGACTGGCCCAACGGTTGAGAGAATTCGAACGCACTCGAATTTTGCAGCAATCTTCTGGTACGGCCTTGACAGCTTGACAAAGCAGAACCTGAGTTCAGAATGCTTGAACCACTGACATTGAAATATCCGCAAGAATGTTGTGGATTTTGACGACTAGAAGGGTTTAGAAAACCATTTCCGTTTATATCCCCTTCAGAAATGTGGCCGAAAATTTCATCGATTACTCCTCGCAATTCTTCGCTGGGTAACTGATTACGAACTCTGGTCAGTATAGAGAGCCCGCCAGCAAAAACCAGTTTCTGTCTGACCTGTTCGTTCTTCAGGAGGGAAGCTAAGATAAAAGGTAAAAGACCTTACTTTAATTAAAACCCTTAATATCCGTAGAACATCGTGGGTATTCTGCAAAGGATGCTTTTCCAGCCAATCCAACAGCTTTTTGACTAAGACGGGAGCTGTAAGGGTATCCGGAGTGAAGAGTTCCCGATAAATTTTTGAGGCAATGTTCGTTAAGGCCCGACACTTGATTTCATCGATGGAATGATCTATAGAAAGCACTCTATAAGGACGTCTTGAAAAATCCACAAACCAAGTTTTTCGATCAGCGTTTGAAGATTGCAATTATCATCCGTTTCTACGGCCATTTTGGCACCATGTGCAAAAGATTTATGGGCCATCAGCTTTCACATAGACCTGAAAGAAAGAAAATAAGCGCAGGTGTATCACATAGTCAAACACTAAACATATGACACCGAAGGACCGCGCGAATGATCGCCTGCGCAAATGGAATATTAACGCCACCGAGATTAGAAAAGTAACTGAGAAAAATAAATGTGAACGGTACACAAGTGTATGTATAAACCACTAAAGGTCCGGCCTCAGGGTGTGATGGATTCATCTGTGATGGGTCACATTTTAAGAAGAATGTCGATTACTAAACGAAGTTCGACCCATTGTGCGCTGACCAAGATAGTTTATCTGTCTTCAAACCGGCATCATGCAAAACTCGTATGTTCTATAAGATATGACATTTTACGTCCACAGCTGTGTTACGACCCCCTGAGAGAGAAAGGCAAGAACGGACAGGAAGACCGCGAGCAGTACCTCGATCACGAATGAAGCGTAAAGATATCGTAACGACACGAATAATCGGAACGCGAGTACTCGGACCCAAATCTCGCAACTTAGACACCCCCAACAAGAAAGGAAAAAGACGACCTTCAAACGAGCTTTAATTGCTGCTCAGCCCGAAGGCAAAACAGTCGCTCGAAACGGCTGTATTTATAGGCTTTCGGTGGCCTTGGGCCTAGGACACTGAACGGACCAATCGGGAGCAAGCACGCGAACTCGAATCTTCCAGAATAATGGCGGACATTCGAGTCCTCAAAATAAGAGCATCTATTTCCCTTGCGAAATATAGCGAGTTTTTGGGGAAAAAGTGCTTTTCCCAACAAGCTGACGACAGGAAAACCGAGTGTTGACAACTCGCGGTACGTCTCCTTTTGGTATCAGTGAAATAAGAAACGTATAGAAATTCATGAAGAGCTTACAGCTCACGACAAATGTATATGAAAACCCACTTTCCGGTATTATCTCCCTTCTTAATCGGTCAACAGCAACTACCTTCTGGAACAAACGCACACATCTTACCAGCGGGTAAAAGCCTGAAAGTCACTTGAAATGACTGCACAGAAAAAAATTACACGTAGTCATCAGGAGCGCTGATAATCAGACATGCAGCACCAACCAGAAAAGCCACAATTACTTGGCCGTTTTCCTAGTGGTCTGTGTGTTAACTCACCGTCATGGGAGTAATGCTTCACTTCACGCTTACTGCGTTCGTGTCACGCCATGAAGAGGCGAAGTGACGGAAATGGAAAGACAGAAGATTTCAGTGCCTTGACAGGTGCAGCTAATCAACTGAGAGATTTCCAAACCCAAAGGATTTCACGAATTATGTGCTTTACTTAAGAAGACACGAATGTATCATGCGGACGAAGCAAAGAGGATCACAATCAACTTTTTCGAAGTGAAATGAACAATACGATTAACAAGCAGCTAACTAAGTAGTTCAGAGCGTAAATAAGGACTGAACGTTAGTGTATCCACAGAAGACACTATGCAAACCTAAGTGGACAAAGTACAGGAAGACAAATTAAGTTATTACACCAACTCAGAGGATATTGCGGCACGGTTTATTGTAGGCTGCCCTTGTATTTCTTGAACTCACCAACGGCATCTCCTTTGTGGTTACGAAGAGAGAAAATTATCATCATCATTTCAGCTGTGAGCTCTATTTGTGAACACAATGGCCTATGCTGCCGTTGGTCTTGAAAGTGGCCACGAAATTGCACAGGAATAAATAAGTACGAATATACAATAGAGAAAAAGAGGGGGAAATAGGCAAACAAGGACAACTGGGCCTCTCTCGAGAGAAGTCAACCAGCTTGTAGATACAGGTTCCCATTGAGTGTGAAATAAAGCCATGTTACAGTCTTTCCAACCAACGAGGTGTATGGTCGCGAACTCCCAAAACAGGTAGACGGCATCTACCACTCGTGCCCAACGAAACAGTTCAGGTGTTCACGCCCCTCGACCACCTCATCACTTGGCTGCCTTGCGGTTTCTTTTAAACATTAGCAGCTGCACTGGGTAATGTCCAGAGCGGCAGACGACACGTCGACACAAAGAGCACATGATCCAATCAGCGGAGACTGTGCATCTTCACTAGCTTGGTTACCGGTCGCGAACTTCCACTCCCCACACGTGCGTTAACGTTATACACATAATCAGCCTACCTGCCATAGAATAAACGGCAGAAACAGCGGTGTTCAAATAATAGAAGTCGATGTGCACCTCGCATAGGAACGGCTTATGTCTCTGATCCACGGAGCAAAAGGGAACGTGCATACGCATTTTAAACACCACTTTCAATCGACAAGTGGAATTCCTTGGGACGCAAGAAATAACGGAAGATGGAGAACGTACCACGTACTCTCGATGCCCTCGTGGACACCTCGCCAATAATACTACGGGTTGACGAGATGACATTACCTAGATAGGTGGAACGACCGATAGTCTCCGGCGATGCGGCAGCAACAACGAGGACAGGGCCAATGCCAAATCAATCATGTAACACTACACTTTAAAACCTCAGTGTAACCCATACGAACCACCCACACCTATTAACCGGTTAAGCAAAGTAATGTTTGCACACTACAGGTCGGTCAGCTTAGCACACGGTAAATGCTCCACACGGAGATCCTCCGGAGCTCTGAGTGCTCCTTTTAAAATACTAACCGTCACAAAATTGAAAAGGGATGTGGGGACGTGTAGAAAACAGCCAATTGACGTGGAGAACATGCGAGGTTGCCCAGAAATATGCCCCCTGCACTTAGTTTGTAGACTACTTTAAAAAATGAACGTAGTCCACTGAGACCCTTCTGCGATGGAGACAACCCCACATGTCGTCTCGACCAATCAAGGCAAAAGCAACCATTAAATCCAAAATACTATTAAGAGGAGTAACGTTGATGCTCCAGCATCTGTCGCAAGATGAAGATGTGAACGATAAGTCCGTAAACACGCCAAAAAAACTTGCTGATCTTTCTCCTACATGGTTCTCTCTATGCCTCTAAAGTCAATGCATTGTGAGACCCGTGAGCACATTGGATGTGATAGACACAAGGCTGACACCTCTGTGGTTGTAACATGATGTTCTGGTACCTATAAGAAAAGAATGACGGTTGATAAGCACCAGTCACACAGCACCTTCTCTGTCTCCCACATACAACAGAGAGGTGTGGTCAGTTCACACAAGAATCCTTCACTGCCATCTTTGAAATATGTTGGAGAAAGATCAGGACCTCGGGTTTTATTACGTTTTATTAATTTGAGCTCAAAAGTCAATTCTGCTTCTGAAAAATAACCACACACTCCCCATCGTCCGAAGCTTGTTTAGGCCACGTGCACTTGTCATCGAACTGCTTGACTCAGCTGCCCAGTCGCCGTAACAAACCGTAAATTTGTGATCTATTGTTTCATACTACCACCTTACCAACAGACAGTGCAGCCACCAGCGAGGGGAAACAGCACCTGAGTTATTCTCAGATAAATTCCCTCTCCACCCCTTGCTCACTCAGAGGAGTAGGTTCCACAGTCCTCAAGAAGACTTGTTACAATTTAGGACCACGGCAAACTGCGAGCCCTCACACGTAGTCGGCCCAGAGTAGAATGAAAACACATGACGGCAATAGCGCGTAGCTTTATCGAACACAAGTGAATGACATCATAATGATGAGACAGGTAAAACAAGCAGTCACGCAATCGATTGTGTGGGTAACACGATTGAATCGTTCGGGGCCGGAGTGGGAGAGAGAGAGAGAGGGAGAGAGAGAGAAGTACACACACGCGTGCACAGGTAGACAAGTGAGGTGCGGACAACGGTAGGCGGATGCCACATTCCTTCCCCCTTTAATTCGGTTTGGTTTCACCGGGTTGAAGACGTTCCACTGGTTTGCGCATTTTGCACGATCGGCGACAACTTTCTTCGTGCGGTTGCTCTGGTAACGGGTTCTCTTTCCTAGGAGAGTCGCATTTCGTTTCACAGTTCGCGGTTGATTGTTCTGACGTGTTGGATAGGGAACGAGGACGCACATGGTCTTTGTGTCTTGTGATGATCCGGCCGTCTGGTAGGGCGACTTCAGTGGTTTGGCTGTTTTCCGCTCTCACTTGTCTCGGTTTCCATTCTTCATGAGGTAGTTTTACATAGACAGGATCATTCAAATTTAGATTACGATTGGAAAATATGCGCATCAAATTTAGTACAAATGAAGTTGAACAGTTTGGGCGTCGTCTTTAACATGTTATTAATAAACAGATTGGGAATAACACAACGTTACGAGCAAGTTGTAATACTCTACGTTTCAACCACCTCGGGTGGCCTTCCTCAGGAGTGTTGTAATCGAAATCACAGTGTGGCTTGGATGGATAGACAGCACCAGACACGGACGCGTCTTATCTACATCTGTCTCAACCCCACTTAGTGGGCAAAGGAATAGACCAATCCGATCAGATGCAGCACAAATTGACCTAACCACGACAAATCCCATGTGACCTCTGTTTCTCTGTCAATATGATTTCGATTACAACACTCCTGAGGAAAGCCACCCGAGGTGGTTGAAACGTAGAGTATTACAGCTTGCTCGTAAAGTTGTGTTATTCCCAATCTGTTTATCAATTAGATCACGATCATGTGATCTCCGGTCGTACAATATTTTCGCTTTTTCCTGTTCCCCTTCAATTTTGAGACGGGCATTTGGGAAAAGTAAGTTCAAAAAAGTACGTAACTCCCGGTTAAACATCAGTTCGGCTGGACTTCTCCCAGTAGTTTCAGTTGGGGTCGTCCGATATGCAAAAAAATTTTTTTCAGCTTTGTTTTCATCGGCGCCGGAAACTGTTTCCTTAGTCCATTTTTGACCGTCTGCAATACACGTTACGCTAGTCCGTTGGACGATGGATGATACGGTGCCATCCCCACTTGCCGAATCCCATTGTTTGCCATAAATTCTTGAAATTCCTTGCGATAGTCTGAGGAATACCAAATCTGCTGAATCAATTTCGTGAACATGAAACGGTGATTTCTGATGTACCATTTGTTACTGGATAAACTTCAATCCACTTCGAATAAGAATCGATAAGTAATAAACACATCTTCTGCTACGTTGGGCCAAAATAATCCATGTGAACACGCTCCCACGGTTTATCCGACCATCTCCAAAGTCATAGTGGAACAGGAGGAGCATTCCTTTGAGTAGCTTGGCATGCTTCACACCTACCAATCAATTCTTCTACATCCCTGTCGAGCTTCAGCCACCATACGTAATTTCTAGCTAAGGCTTTCATACGACTGACACCCGGATGACCGTCGTGTAACTCGCTGAGGATATTTCTTCGAAACTGGGGGGGAATGATGATCCTTGAACCCCAAAGTAAACAACTCTCTTTCAGGCTAAGTTCCATTCGGTGACTGAAATAGGGTGCTAGTGGGTCATCGCTACTCGTTGGCCAACCCTGAGAAACAAATCGTTTAACTTTGGACAAAAGGAAATCCTGCTCTGTTCCTCGACTGACCTCCTTACTGGATACAGGATGCTTGTTCAGGTACTGCATCAAATGAATTAGTTCAGTAGGCTTCCATGGATTACCCGGGATGTCGCTCAAGGACATTCGACTGAGAGCATCCGCCATCTGATTTGATTTACCCGGGATATGGGAAATCTTGTAATTATAAGCCGACAGAAGAAGTGACCAGCGTTGCATTCGCGGCGACACCATCCGATTGATCCCTTTCGTTTCTCCTAGGAGAGACCAGAGGCATATGGTCCGTGTATATATCGAACGTTCTTCTCCAAGTATATTGGTGAAACTTTTTCACTGCAAAGATTACAGCTAGAGCCTTTTTGTCTAAATGTGCATAGTTCTTTTCAGCTGGGGCTAAACTGCGAGAACCAAACGCGATTGGTTTCTCAGTTGAATCCTTCATCCTGTGACTTAGTACAGCTCCGACACCCCATGGAGTGGCGTCACAACGAATAGTTATGGGATTATTTGGGTCGTATTGAACCAGTAAGCTAGATTGGCTCATCTTCTTCTTTATAGTGTCAAATGCCAATTGTTCCTTAGATGCCCAGTGCCATCGAACTTCTTTTCTCAACAAATTGTATAAGGGTACCAGGACAGTTGATAATTTTGGAACGAAACGACTGTAATGAGTAAGCATACCAATGAAGGATTGTAACTCAGCCACGTTTCGGGGAACTGGGGCCTCTAAAATCGGGCTGATTTTTTCTCGTATTGGATATAATCCATATATGTCCAATCGAAAACCGAGATACTGAACATCATCGGCTAGGAATGCACATTTTTCTCCTTTTAACTTTAGGCCGTTTTCATGTAAACGCTGTACTACCAACTCAAGTGCTTCCAAATGTTCCTTATCCGAACGTCCGGAAACAAGAATGCCATCTAAGTAAGCACACACGCCGAGAGTATCTTTCATCAGGTTGTCAATAATGCTTTGGCAAACTGCCGGAGCAGGGTGGATGCCGAACGGCAAGCGATTATACTGAAATAATCCCATGTGTGTTTTGATTGTTGTGAATTTCCTTGACTCTTGGTCAAGTTCAATTTGTGAATATGCATGAACCAAGTCCAGTTTGAAAAAATTCTCACCAAGGGACAGTGCAGCATATAGATCCTCTATTTTTGGAATTGGGTAATGTTCCATGGTAGCGGCCTCGTTTACTGTCAATCTGTAATATCCGCATATTCGAACGGAACCATCTGGTTTCTGCACTGGCACGTTGAATGTTGAATAGGAGTGATTATTCACTGTTTCTGCAGACGTTCGAATTCAGACTCGACTTTTGGGCGGATAGAGAATGCCAGTGTACGAGCTTTATAAAATTTAGCAGGAGTATCCCGCTCCATTACAATAGTGGCCTGAAAATCCTTCAGCCTCCCTAGCTCGTTTTCGTCGAATACAGACGAGAATTTCTGTAGTAGTCCAGGAAAGTTGTTGTGACTATCCACTCGTCTGACAGACAGAAGTAGACCTGGCATGATTTTAAGCCAACTTCGACCCAAAAGATTTGGGCTCTCATTGTTTACGATGTATGCAGGCGACTTTAGCGTTTTTGTTCCGTGTTTTACTTCCACATTGCACGTACCCATGACATCGATCGATTCTCCTGTATAGGATCGCAATGTGGCAACAGCTGGAGCCAACGGAAGTGATTTTGCCAGTATGCGCCTGTTAATAAGTGTCACGGAAGCTCCTGTGTCGATCTGCAGGCAAACGTTGCGGCCTTCCACGTTCAAATCTACTGTATAAGGGGGTACTCCCGCAGGAGACGTGGCCGAGGTATATGAAATCAAGTAAGAGATGGATTCTTCACGATCTTCAATCGATCGTACAGCTCGAGTATTAGAGTGGAAATCGGGATACTGCGCTTGCTTTGAACGGCATACGCGTGCAGTGTGGCCAATTTTCCCACAACTATGGCACGTCGAGTGTTTGTGACGACAATCCGTGACAGCTTCATGTTTATCAACGCAGCGATAACACGTGAATGTACGAATGGGAGTCTTATTGCACTTGAGCGGAGACGTATGCCGTGCAATCAATTGTACATTATCTGGGGCCGAAGACGGCTGGTATAAGGTGAGCTGTTCTGCTATGTTCTCCCGTTGCCTCGCAATAGAACATGCCCGATCCCAAACTAGCTTTGACTCTTCTTCGGACAACAGTCGCTCTCTGGTTTTTGTGTCTTGGGCTCCCACCAGTAAACACTGAATCGCTATAGCTTCTTCAAATTTTGTATGTGCAAATTTATTACAACGGCAATTAGGAATAGCTTGCTGGATACGAACGATACAATCATTATTCCTCCCCCTTAGAAGAATTCACCAAAACAATATAGTCAGGACATCGGTGATGGCTGACGAAATAAGACATCAACAAAGCACTGAGGGGCACGTCGGACCAACAAGCAGGAGACGTGCAAGTGAGCGTGGGTGTTACGCCAGCCCGAGAAACTAACGTATATGGAATTGGCTTTACTTGGCCACTTGGAAGCGAAGTGGCCTAAAAAAAACAGACAGTGATTCAACAAGTAAATGGCCATATTTGACCGCTATTTCATGATATCTATTTACAGGCATTTTATTCATTCCGTCGAACTAGTACCTGACAATACGGCGTGTTTTTTCCGCAACCGTGTCCTTCCTGTCTCCGCGCAAGTAGACTAGGTGAAGCCGCATAGCAAGAACCAAGATCTAGAAGTCAAGCCGTATTAAAACGTTGGCAAAGGAAAGGCGCGTTATATCACCCCCGAACATTGACGAAGTTCGTGGAGACTCATGCAGGCTATGAACACGTGTTGGCGTAACCCCCATAAATCACCTAGTGCCGCCAGGCCATCCGGTAAGGACGTTCTGTCATACACACGTAGTGCGTCGGAATGACGTTGGCCCTCAGATCCCAGATGTTGTCTGAATAGTTCAACTTTTGTTATTCCGTAAGGTGAATGTTGGGATTTAATGCTAAGAGTAGTTCCAGATAACCCTCCAACGAAAGTTTCCAGCGCGTCCACACTGATAATGATGGCTTTGAACCAGCATCCTACCACAAGTAATCTAGGGGTGTGGATGAAGTATTCATGGCTATCGGATAGACGGTTATTTCCCGTTCGCCAAATGTTACAATTCAAAACCACGGCAAACTGCGAGCCCTCACACGTAGTCGGCCCAGAGTAGAATGAAAACACATGACGGCAATAGCGCGTAGCTTTATCGAACACAAGTGAATGACATCATAATGATGAGACAGGTAAAACAAGCAGTCACGCAATCGATTGTGTGGGTAACACGATTGGATCGTTCGGGGCCGGAGTGGGAGAGAGAGAGAGAGGGAGAGAGAGAGAAGTACACACACGCGTGCACAGGTTGACAAGTGAGGTGCGGACAACGGTAGGCGCGGATGCCACAAGACTCTTCGCAAGTTTGTGTTCTAGTTCACCCAAGTAAAGAAGAAGAACCTTCATCATCATCACAGACAGCGAAACATCAGTGGTTCATACTGGAGCTCAACTGTCCCACAACCACGAAGATAAAGAAGGGAAACCTGCATAGGAAGATAGAAGAAAAAAGTAAAAGACGAGAAGGGAAGAAGCCACTAAAAATAGACCTACATATATATTCAAACATCCAAAATCAAGGTGCCTTCACATTTTAAACAATGCAACCGAGCTGTAAGCGGAATTAAGGCGTCATCAGATAATCATAAACGTCATCAGACAACTTCCTCACGGATTACACTACCCCGCGTCATTAAATGAACCCACTTCACGGACAACTCGGACAGACAACGACAACATTCACGCCACTAACCCAGACTAGCCGCAGTCTCACCTAACGTCTCCGTCAAGGACCACAGTCTGACAGACGAACCCGACCTGCAGTGACCAACCCACTGGTGAACGAATGCAATCTCCTGCGCCAGGTCATCATCTGTCCACCTCGCACCTTATGCCAGTCGGCCGCAGCGCTGACAAAGAGCGCTTAGCGTGACAGACGACTAGTTGGCATCCTTAGTGCACGACCTAACCATCTAAATCTGTGCAAATGCAACGAGCGAACAAAAGAATTCGTTTGACAATTACCACCAAATACCCGCTCCCTAACCTCCTCTCGTTGTTTACTCACTGGTGCCACCCAATATGAGTAACTGAGCGCACACATCGGTGGTGAAATGCAGGGAGACGGTTCACGTCTTCTAACTTGAGCTGCCATGTTTTGCTGCCACAAAGCAATACAGCCCTCAATGTCGCCTCATTTACGCGACCTTTAAGCATCAGCGAGATAACTCTGTTGTCGTAATTGCTGCAGATTGGCAAATGCCACCGCAGCCTTAGAGATAGGAGCTTTCTATTTCATTCCATACACGTACGCCACCACAACTGATGCAGTGTCCCTAGTAGACAAATTGGTCAACCACCCCCATGACTTCAATATCCAACGTTAAAT
Organism: Paragonimus westermani; assembly: GCA_008508345.1. Taxonomy (NCBI): domain Eukaryota; kingdom Metazoa; phylum Platyhelminthes; class Trematoda; order Plagiorchiida; family Troglotrematidae; genus Paragonimus; species Paragonimus westermani. Next base: position 65,902 of record QNGE01004015.1, read on the forward strand.
CTACGTAATCACACCAATCTTGCAGAAGTCTCTTGCACTCCGAGGCTGCAAAGCGCATTCCAAGGTACTCAGCAGAGTGATAAAAAACGACTCGCGTCGTTTGTGCTGCTTGGAAGTTTTGAAACAATAACACCATGTCGTCAGCACAACCAAAATCGCAATCTTCCATCAGATGAGAGGTCTATGACGGCGTCTTCTGAGTGCCGGAGACAATCCTCCATCACACAGTTGAACAAAAATGATAAAAGTGGACGGCCTTAATGTACGCCGCTCATGGTGCTGGAGTAGTCAAACAGTTCACCGTAAATCCTAACCTGAGCTGAAACATGACAACAAAGTGACGACATCTGGTCGGTACACCCTGCGTCTAAGTGACTGTAAAAGTGTAGACCGATCCACCGAATAGTACGCACCTTCATCGTCCAGAAACACAGAACTGCTAACCGGTGTTACACGTGGCGCTACTTTAAAGCTAGACAAGGAGTAAAAATGCGATTCACACAAACCTGCCCATGGTGAAACCCTGCATACCCTTCCCACATTTTTTTCTTTCTAGCTGCAGTGAGTCGACGAAGTATAACGTATGCCAGAACCCTAGTAATGATTACGATAACACCAACCTCCTTGCAGTTTTCACAACAGTCCTGATACCTTTCTTGAATATGTAAACTATTATCGAGTGACCCAGCAAGGAGGGTTGGTCTTCGTCGTCCACACACGTTGAAACAGCTGAGTCAAACCCTCCAACAACGCCTCCCTACCTTCCGTGAAAAGTGCCGGCAAGAAATCATATGGTCCAGCAGCTTTATTACGTTTGACAGCCGAAATGCAATTTTCAACCCCAGTCTCAGTGGATGGTTCCAAATCTACTGACCTCTGATGAGTGTGATGTTCTGTAGCTTCAGCTAACACTCCGTAGCCAAGACGTATTTCCAGTAGGAGTTATTTGGCGTTCTTTTTCAGGCAACACTTCCAATGATAACACTCTTCTCATAAACTTAGAAACCCACCTACGATCACGGCGTTTTCTTCGCCTTCCTACTATGGATGACTGCAATACACCCAAGTAAACTGGTCAACAGTGTCCTTGCGGGTCTGTGAAAGTACAGTCTCCTTAACGATGCTGACACAATAGAAAGTGTGGACCCAACATGTCACGCTCCAATGCGGCATCGTTCTGATTAGATTCCTTTTCTATTGGACCCAGTCATCACTAATCAGCCACCTAGCAGATAGTGATCATCAAACCACCACTTGGTCACAGTGAACACTCCCTGCTTAACTTTGATCTTATAGTTAGTTGGTTATAACCAGCAAAAAGTATACAGTTAGATTTTTCAATCAGGCCGATTTTGGCTATCCGAATAGCTAAGGTAAAATTCACTTGATTCTGGTTTCGTAGACCAGAATAACCGTGCATTTCAAAACGAAACTTAAATGCACAGGATTTAATCGCATGCAGTTTTTCCTCTTGCTCACCTCTCCCGCGTAGAGTACGTAGTATCTTTGATGATCGTTCCAATTTCTTGACGAACCACAGGCTTAAGAGGACGGCGGAGCACATGAGCGCTTTCCATATTGTCCGAAATAGGTGTAGGTGGGAGATCTACAATAAACCCATTAATAAACCGTAGAAAGATATTCTGAAGACGTAGCCCAAATGAAAACTTCCCATTTAAGCATACGGAACGGCTGATGAAGAAAAAGCATTCAGCTCTTTCTCTGTGACTACCCGATAGGGAGAACCCTTCTGCCCTAGTTGCTGCTGGATCAATTAGGGATCACTATTCGGTGGTCTTCAATGCTTCATCGTCAAAATGGCACTGGGCAGCAAATGTACGAAGCATCCGGCAGCCGGTCATTACTTTTTACTTTCCCACACCAGACGACAGAGACCTTTTATTCAAGGTTAATTTATACAGCCTGATGGGTCCTAACAAAATTAATTCCAGAATCCCCAAACAAGTACCCGTTATTCTAAAAAAACCGACTTACAAGCTTTTCAAAGAGATAAGCTCTTGGGGAGCATTATCCTTTATGCATGGAAAGAATCCACGGGCATAAGTATTTTTAAGGCAGACGACAAATACTCCTCGATTAACTACAACCCAATCAGCGTTAATAGAGATCCGTGCAAAATAATGGAGCGCCTAATAAAGCACGCTATCCCCAACCAGTTATTATCCAACCACCTTCTACCTCTCATCCATCATGGTTTCCTTCCTAACCGGTCATACATAACAAATGTGGTTAGCTTGATTGGCAGCCTGATGGAGGCCAAAGACAATGGCCTCATTTCAGATGCTATCTTTTTTATTTCGCCAAAGCACCTGACCGCGTCCTGCACGGCACTTCACACACAAACGAGGAGCTTACGGTGTTCAATGGGAGATTCGCTGCAGCATCATTATCATAGATGGCAGTACATCAGTGGTTCACACTAATGCTTAACTGCCATACAATCATGAAGAAAAAGTAAACCCTATATAAAAAGAAAGAAGGAAAAAAGAAGGGGACGGGAAGGGACCTAACTACTGAAAATGACTAAGTCCATATTCAAACATTCAACATCAAGGTGCCTACACCTTGTAAACAAACAAACAAACAACCTGCAAGTGAGAGTAAGGCGTCATCAGCGAGACAGCTTCCTTACGGCTTTCACTACCCCGCGTCATCAAATGCACTTACTCCACAGACAGCAACTCGGCCAAACAACGACAACATTCACGACACTGAGCTCAATTAGCTGTCATCTCACCTAGAGTCTCCAGCCACCGACTCTGTGAGTCGCGAGGGCCCCAGCCCGTCAGACGAACACGACCCAAAGTGGCCAACCCCTTGGTGAACGACTTCACTTTACTACGTCAGGTCATTAGCTGTCCACCTCGCACCTTACGCCAGTCGGTCGCAGTGTCAGCAAACAGTGCTCGGTGTGGAAGACGACTAGCTGGCATCCTTAATACGTGACCTAACCATCTAAGCCTGTGCAAACGCAGAGAGTGAACAGAATAACTCGTTTGACAACCACTACCAAACACCCGCTTCCTAACCTCCTCGCTACTTACACGCTGGTGCACCCGATACGAGCGAGTGAACGCAGACAGCTGTGGTCGAATTCTTGAAGACGGTTCAAATCTTTTACCCTAAGCGGCCAGGTCTCGCTGTCGTAAAGTAATAGGGTCCTCACCGTTGTCATATATACGCGACCTTCAAGCTTCAGAGAAATACCTCTCTGTCACCAGAGATGCTTCCAATTAGCGAATACAGCCCTAGCCTTGAAGATGCGCACCTCTATTTCATCTCTTACACCTCCGATGATGCAGCTTCCCAGGTATACAAACCGGCCAACAACCTACATGGCTACATTAGCTAACATCAAATCTACGCAGTCACAACAACCGCATAAGCACTGCATTATGAGGCTGCAAAGCGTATTCCGAAGTATTTAGCAGAACGCGAAATAGCGTCTAGCATTGTTTGTGCTGATTAAAAGTTGTCAAACAGCAACACCTTGTCGTCAGCATAATCAAGATCGGTCAGTCTTTCACCAGGTAGGAGGTCCACGCCGGCATCTGGTGAGTGCCGGAGACAATCCTCCATTATTTCGTCTATGACGAANGACAGTTCACCGTAAACCCTAATATGAGCTGAAGTAAGGGAATAGAGTGCCGACAGTATGTTTACGTACTTAGTCTGCACAGCTCTGCGTTTGAGCGACTCTAAAAGTGTAGATCGACCCACTGAATCGAACGCACCTTTATAGTCGAGAAATACAGTAATTGTTGGCCGGCGGTACACATGACGCTGCTCCAAAATTTGAGTGTAGATAGTACTGAGTTTCTTGTAATATGTCTTAGCATACGATACACACCCTGCCTCCAGTGATTGCCTTTTAAGCCAACGGACGCCAACATGGTGATCAATAAAACGAACTGACCAGATGCAGATACACTGGACATCCTGAGACAAATTCGTTTACTAGTCGCCGAAATTGCCCTGCGCATGCGTTCGTCTGCAAAGAACACAACCACGGAACAATGACCAATACCAGAAAGCGCAAAGCAATACATTCGATGACGATGAGAGCCCAAAGTCCACGGGGCGGTTCAGCTTCCATTCAAACAGGGAGATAGGATTCCTTTTTAGCAATACTAACGACATGTACACCGGTTCGAGATTGAGCCCAAACTACCCGAATCCAGTCAGTTTGTTCCTTTCGATATCCGGCGGATTTTGTTGATCTCAAGGGCAGTCACTGAAAACAGCGTGAATCACTGACATCGGAGACTCCAGAAAGTACCAAGAACATAGTAAAAATGAATATAGCAGAAAAGATTAAATTACTAATCTAACAATTTCTTAAGTAGGTGAGAATCCAATAACACTGAGACGCTCCCCGCCTCGGCGTTTAGCCTATTATCGAACTTGGTGTCATAGCTCCAATCAAATGAACATTACAACCTCGGATGTTTGTTACAGAGAAGCATGCTCTCGTTCCTTTTAATAAACGGCCGGCGGTTTGATTAATTAGTAGGAACAGGGTCAGGTGATCTGTGCT
>QNGE01004016.1:4916-25072 GCA_008508345.1 Paragonimus westermani
ATCATTGTGAGTATGGGCTTCGGATACTGCCAGGACGCCCAGACCTGTGCAGGAGAGCGATTAGGGCCCTCACCCAAAGCCTTTGGCTAAAAAGCCTGAACCGCAAGGCAGCAGCTGTCTCTCTCTCTCTCTCTCACACACACACACACACACGGCGGCATCAAACACCACTGTACACAAGATCCCAGCAGCAAGACACACATTCAGTCCAGACAAAACGAAGCAACAACACACAGTCTCCACGCACAACAAACGCACGCATCTGCTTTTTGACTAGCTGCTCCCCATCGGCCAATCTGACAAGGTTGAACCCGCAAGGACCGAAGTCCTAGTCAGCACAGCCCTCCGGATCAAAACAGCACGCAAGCCTGACCACCACGCCAAGGTAGCAGTAAAGGTCAGGCAGGACATACATACACACACACACATGATACCAAAACCCGAAGGCGACTAAACTCACAGATGCAAAACACGACTTCTGATGCCATGTCTCGGACGGCGAACAAGTCAGCGACGCACAAAGCCAACAGACACGGAATCGTGAACTACGCCACAACTGTACAACTCTACATCGTATCCACGTGACCCTGTCCATGCAACACTACCGACACAACGTACATCTGGACATCGTTACCCACACTTTTACCAACCGGGATGTTATTTTGTATTGTACTTGAATCTTCCGGCTTGTTTGTTTTTAATCATTTCCCCATTTATGCTTATTCGTATTATACACCCTAATACTCAACTGTGTACCCCTTTTTATACGTAGTAAGTGTTAGGTTGTGTTTATTTGTCTATAGCCCACACCACCTCACCATGCAACAAATCCATCTGTCTAAGAAACTCAATGCACAATGCAAGAGACTGCGACAGAATCAGCTCTGTAGCTTCTAGGATTCACCAAAGAAGGTGAATCCCGTGTGGTAGATCTGCTTTGCCAAGGAGTATGAAAGCGATAGAGCTGTTTGTACGCATGTCTCACCAACGTACTCACAGTTCACCGTCGGCGAAGAGGCGTCAAGAACCTTATGTTCAGGTAGGTGATGTCATTATATCCATTCTATTTCTGCTAATGATTTCATCAGCCAAGACCATGGTCGCATGGCAACTAACCCGCTCCTCTTTTCAGAAACTTTGGTGTCTGCTGTCTTCTATCCATTCTTTTCTTCAGCACTGTTGGTGTATTGTATGATGAGTGGTTCAGGTGTTCTCTTCGAACTTCAATCTGAGTTTTGTTTTTCATCCAGCATGCACCACATGCATTCCTATACTGAGATGCTTCTTGTATTGTATTTTACATTTCGTTCTTCTCAGTTTGAATCGTGTCATTACAGCCTCTCTATCTCTTTATACTCCGAGAGATAAGAGTCACCTTTTTGTGCTAGCCAATCATTTGACTACCCAGCATTGGCGGGCTGGACACAAGAGCGTCACTCACATACCTACCGGTCTTGTTCCTTCGGGTTTACACTGGATATGTGGTGTGTGGGTGTGACCACAAGTAGTGCAGCGCAAGCCACTTGTGATGATGGTTAAACTCAGGCGTCCCTTGGCTTCGGTCACTGTGGCAGGCTAATCCGAATCGGGTCCCACCAACCATGTGACCATGGATCCGTAAAAATAGACTGAACCCTTGCACAAATTATAAACGCTCTTAGTCTACAATCGGACGCTTTTTCCACTGCATTTCAATGTGTAACACGTGACGACTGCATTTACTGACATTTCATGGGTGGCAGCACAAACTAGTTTGTGGCAACTCAAGGCTAATTTAAACGGTGTACTGTCTTGACAGGTCTGTTCGCATTACAAAAGGTGCGGTAAGGATCAGTGGAATCTCCAACAAGGATGGCGCAGTTCGGATATTCTTAAAACTTCTTACTTTATCAAATGCATGCTTCCCCTACCAAAGTATCATCCATCGCGTAGTTGTCGAGAACGGGCAATTGGGCACCCCGATCAAACACCACTTCGCCTAGAGGAAACTAGATGGCTGTCCGTGAATTAGTATCCGGCAGTTACAGCGGTCATACAGTGATGTAAACAAATTGATATCGTAATTTGTGGTTTATGGTAGTGTGTGCCAATTGGACACTCGTGTCAACAGGTTAACATAATACTGTGCATTAGTTGATCAAGTTGAACAAGACAAGACTCACTGGACTCACTGGATTAGGTGTGCATATTCTCAATGGGTGAGCCCTCTTCAGAATAACCTTTTGTTCTTGATGCGTGTTACAGTTCGATTATGCTTATTAACTTACTGGACCATGAAGATTCAGGTCTGTTGGCTCAGGCCTTCAGCTGTCATCTAGATTTGAGCATTCTAGTGGTGTTCAGTTCTCATCAGAAAACAACTTCAAGACAGTGGACTCTAACGCTCTGCTGAAAACAGTGACAAAAAAGATTGCGTAATTGTGCTTTGTGATACATTATTCCTGTCACCTAACACATGAAATCTTGCTAGTGATATATGCAGCATTAGTTGCTCTTAAGTAGTGAACCAATCTTGAAAATTCACGAAGCCCACAATTGCCGTTATTCGAATTGTGGCTGAAATGCTTTCTGGCGAACTCTTTTCCTGATTTGGTGGTGTGTAACATTTTTAACGTTCTTGTCGCTTTAGGTTGCGTCGTCGCAACCTATATGTCCCAATGATTTACAACCAAACTACTGAAGTGTAGGTATTTTGTTGTTCAAGTATCTTTGTATGTCAAGTGTTCAATGCAATGATCGGCTAGGATATCCAATATACCATTCTTCATCTTATCGCTTGTTTGGTAAGGTTTGGTGTTTTTGTGTGTTTATCTTCATGTGGTAAAATCGATATAGTGTGTTAGTAACACAACTTGGATTTAAACCTTAAACCATATCCCTTACCACTCTCAATGTCCAAATATCTCGGCACGAGTGTGCAAGTGGGACTATGCAATGAATGATGCTCTTGAAATGCAACCAGTTACAGTTTGCACCCCATCAGGGCTAAACAAGAATGCTTGAATTGCGAGTCGATAGGCACTCTTCGATTGAAGTAATCACATCATCCGGAACGTTCGCTAAGTGACTGGACGAACTGCGTTTGGAATATACTCTTATAATCGTTATTCTGCTGGGCATAACGTGGGTAATAACAACGAGTAGTTTTGCCCTCCCCTGAAAAAACCTGGGAGGGTTGTAGTCTGTGGTTGCAAAACAAACTAGCAAGTAAGTAGCGTACTCGTCTGTTCGATGCGAATTCGAATATGCTTTTTATTATGGGAATTGACTACTTTTCGTTCGTTAAAGCATTAGGTTTTTCTTCTAATCTTCACAGATGCTTGACAATCATGTCCATAGAAATAATAATTCAGTTGGTATCATTTGCTAAGTTGTATAAGTGACTTCCTAGAACTACGGTTTAAAACCCTCTTATTTACCTGGTTCTCACTTGCCTCAAATCTGCCTCTGATACTGAGGCCTGGGATGTTGTGGTACGTGTGTTTGCCTATAAAAACCACACCATCCTACTGGAAGCATTGGAACATTGGGCAGTAAAGATATTGGAACGCATCCTCCCACGTCATATGGAAATTATGTACAAGATCAACTACGATTTCATCCACGTAAAATTTCCTTGTTTGTGGTGGTTATCAGTATGACAATTAAGTCATACTTTATTATTCGCCCATTACAAGCACTGCCACTTTTGTGTCACCAATCGTGCCTTCTAATAGGATGTACACTACTACAAAAACACGTCTGTCTCTTCTATCTATCGTCCTACTCTTATTGTAGCGAGAAGGCGTCCAATAAAGCACAACCTCTATTGTCCAAATCGCCAGTCACATGCAACGCGCGCCCTCTCGTTTATGAGTCATAATTCCAACCCACAACACCCCCCGGTTTCCGATCACACGTCGTGTGCACTTCTAACCGGTTTACGTGTGTGACCGGTGCCTTCTATCGGAGGGTTTTCCGCTTGCCATTCCTCGTCTGTTTGTCCGATTTCGTTGCGCGATGGCTCGTCCGGCTGCTCGTGCTGTCCGCCATCCACCCAGTGTTGGCCTTGACCGTATTCCAACATCGTGTCGAGATGTTCCTCTAAATGTTGGAAAAACCACGCCTCCGATCTGGCCGTCTGTCGTATTTCGCCTGCCCTGCCTCGCCCGTTGGTCCGATCTAGTCGAGCGATGACTCATCCGGTCGCGCACGTTGTCCTTGATCCGATCGCGGCAGGTTTTCGAACGTACCTCCCCCACGTTGAGGTATTCGGCCGAGCGTTCGAAAACTCGCACCTCCGACCTGACAATCCACCACATTATCTGTAAATATTGTGCTTTTATGTCTTAATGTTGATCATCTGCGTTTAAAAATGGACACCATGAATTCAGTTCCATTTATCCTGATTTTCGTATATAAGCTAGAATTTCTTTATATTCATGGTAAATCGTACCATTGTGAACCACTGATTTCTCACATTGATCCGTACTCTCACTTGATCGTTTCCTTCACATTCTTACAAGTTTTTCGTCTAGCCTACTTTGGTAGAAAACACTGGACATTAGTTAACGTTTTAAACCATACTCAGTTGGTCGAATGCAAACAGTAGTTTCAACTTAAATGAAAAGTCCTCATCGCTAGGTTGTCCATCGAATTGGACATAGCGATTCCCCCTATTTTACCCTTGAAATGGTAGGGCAAGCTGAGCACCATTCACACTCAGTTCTGGCTGAACGTTTGGAAATGGTTATTCCGTCATGCCTATTGTGAGGCTACCGGCGTTGTGGTCACCACGAGCTGGTCTCACCAACGGGAAGGCCGAAGTGTAAATTGCAGTCCAGACGGGGATGTATACTACAGGCTCTAATGAAAGCGAACCTCGAGTCTAGTTCTTCCTTCAGAAGTGGGCTGGTCGAAAGACCTATATGAATGCAAAGAATTCAATCGTGCATGAGTGACCTTCGATTTAAAATTATTTACATCCCCGAACAGCCACCAGTACGTTGATGTTGAGTATGGTGACCAACACTTTTGTGTTTCCAATCAGACCATACTGATGAGTAATCTAGTGATTTATTTTACTTGTTCCGCACAAACAGTGTTCACATTGTTGACTCCTCTGAAGAGTCAGTACAATGAATGCCATATTTGTCTATTTATTCCCTATTTCAAAACTTTTCCTTCGGACAGAATCCAATAGTCGTTCTGTTTGAAACAAGAATGTGCATGTCGGTGTATACCAAAACACCTGCTACTCATGCTGGATTCAAATTTTGTTCCATCAGAGCAGAAAGAAGACATATTGCGACAGGTTAACATATCGTTTACTCTCATCGATCACAAACGTAAAACACGTCAGCTATATGCATCATACTGGTAAGGACAAACAGAGGCTAGATACGCCTAAAACCACACATGTAATCACGACTATGGCAACCCGATAGGTTGCCTCAACCACTTTCGTGCACGACATCGGCTGGTAAGTTCGGATGAGCAGCGCTTCGCAGAAAGCCAATAACTTTGGGTTTCTGTTACGCAACAGTATCCTGAATGAATTTATTGGGTCAACTTGGTGACCTGTTGCTATGAGGTGTCTGGCGGATGATGACATTGAATTCCGAGCCCTCAGTGCACCAAGTTGAGGCTGGTGCATCATCAGTTGTTCCAACCATTTCGAGATGAGTTCGGTGACCCGTTGTGATAGTTGTTGATCTGTTCTACCTACGTAAACCTTACTGCAACTGCAAGTGAACTGGTACACAACATGGGAAACAGAAGAGTTCAGCAAACTACTTTTGCGATTGCGGAGGACTGGTCATCTGGTGGTTTGAAATAAGCGTAACTGCGCAGCTGCATACATTCGAATCAGAGCAGACTTTGATCTGTGTTTTACGTCGTTGGCTAGATGGTCACCTTTGAGTGGCAAGAATGAAGAAAACCCTTCTTTTGAGCCGTGAGTATGGGCTCGGCGCCCTTCTTCACCGTACTGTGTACCGCGATGAATCTATCGGGGTATCCATTTGCTAGTAAAATTTGTCTTAGCAGCTTCTGTTTGCAATTAGCACTTGGTCTAGTTTATAAAATACTATCCTATAAGCCTAATCGTATATATATATATACTGAAGCTTTTTGGAAAGCGTTGTTTACATCTTATACATTTCTGAAATTTCTACCTTTCTGGAAATAGGGCGTATAAGCCTCTCAACACATGACTAGTTCCATGCTGTTTACATTCGGGACCTTCTATCACATTATTGCAATTTGTACCTTAAGTCTTTAATTCAACTAACTTGAATCCACATAAAATTTCCCGAAATGGTTCGATCTACCTTTGTTTTCTGACGGATTTCGTGCATTTTGAGCTGATATTCACACAAGCTGTATCATTCTGTCACTCAGGCGTCTACACATCACTTCAGATATTGGAAACTGGTGTAACTTAAAAAGCGTTTGTTCGGGAGCAGATGGATTCGCCATCATGTTACGCAGCGATAGCTGGCCCTCTCCACGACTAAATCGAATTTTATTGGCGTCTGCTTCCGGAAAGTTCCGTCTTTAAAACAGTTTGTTTTCCGTTTACACAATGTTTGTATCCGCCGTCGATAACTCTGAGAACTGCCGTCCAAAAGTCATCACGTCCCAGCAGTTTGTCAGACACGGTTGATACTCAGTTACCGACCGAACTGAATAGAGAGCGGCCACTGTGTGTCCCATTTACAGTTACCACTTGGATCATAAGAGCACTGGTGTGTATTGTGGCTTCATTCAATCACAACAGTCATCAGCCTGATTAGAGGGTCCTGTGGATCGGACAGTCATTCACTGCTGCGGCAACAGAGAGTAACCATAAAGTGGGAGAACGATGCGAAGGAGGATAACAATTGATAAAACAGGGCTGAGTGGAAAAATCTAAATAACATATTGGTGGAAAAGCAAGTGGCGAGACAACTTCAGATATTGCTGTTACATGGACACATATTTGAAGCTCAGTATAGACAGCTGAAACCAGTCGGCACGGAAACACCCCGATTGAGAGGTGCTCCAAAAGTACACAAGGATGGTACACTTCTACACCCAATTTTATGCATGAAGAATTCCGCGTATCATAAAGCGGCTCGCTGGCTTGTGGACATTTTAGATCCCATCCGTAAAGTCTTATCCCCACATTGCTTGAAAGATTCTTTCGAATTAGTTGAAATTTTAGAAAACACTTCGGTGAGTACCCAAGTAATGTATTCCATGGATGTTGATTCCCTTTTTACAAATGTTCCCCTTCGTGAGACAGTTGATATTTTATGTGATTTTATCCCGAGTCAGAACTGTGATATAGGTGTTCCACTTGAATACCTTAAAGATCTCATTTTGTTATGCACAGAAAATGTTCGTTTCGATTTTGAGGGACTTGCATACAAACAGATAGACGGTGTTGCCATGGGTAGTCCGTTGGGCCCAACACTAGCAGATATCTTCTTAGGAATGATTGAGCGGCGAGTCCCGGATTATATAGCCGATTCGTTATTGTACAAAAGATACGTTGATGATATTTTAATTTTTACTGACGCTATTCATTTTGACTTGTTCTTTAACTTTCTCAATAATATTCACCCAAACCTATCTTTATCTCACGAAGTGGAATCGAACAATAGTTTACCTTTTTTGGATGTACTTATTACTAGACGCGCGGATGGTACGTTACAACGCTCAGTTCACCGCAAAGCAACTTGGGGTGGTCAATATATGCAGTTTTCAAGTTTTGCTCCTATTGCATACAAACGGGGTTTAGTTAAGACACTGTTTCAGAGAGCCAAACGTATTTGTACTCCGGACACTCTGAAGACAGAACAGGAGTTGTTGAGGCGAACTTTACTAACAAATGGATACCCCGACAAATTCATTGATGCACATAATACGGTGAAGAAGAGCTCTGAGCCTGTACTGACGGTTCAAAAGAAGGATGTTTGCCTATTCTTGCCATTCAAGGGTGATCATCTATCCAATGACATAAAGCACAAATTAAAATCAGCCCTAGCTCGAACGTATGCGGCTGCGCAGTTGCGCTTATTTCATACCACTAGTGGACCAGTTCTCCGCAAACGCAAAAGTAGTTTGTCAAACTGTTCTGTCTCCCATGTTGTGTACCAGTTCACTTGCAGTTGCAGTGACGTTTACATAGGCAGAACAAACCGACAACTAGCACAGCGAGTCGCCGAACACATCCCGAAGTGGTTGAAACATCAGATGACGCACCAGTCCCAACTTTGTGCAGTGACTACTCGAAATCCAACGTCATCGATTGCTAAACACCTCATGACAACAGGTCATCAAGTTGACCAGTAAACTCACTCAAGATACTGTTGCGCAACCGAAATCCGAAGCGATGCTCATTCGAACTTACCAACCGACGTTATGTGCACAGAAGTGGTTGAAACAACCGATCTGGTTGCCTTGGTTATGATTACATAATAAGTGGTGTGCTTGTATGGGTGTCTAGTACCTGTGTGTAGTTAAATATTTGATGTATATAACTGACATGTTTTACGTTTGCGACTGATGAGGGTAAATGAAATGTTAACATATCGCAATAAATGTTTTCTTTCTACTCTGATGAAGATACTAAATTACATCCAAGGGTAGGCCGGTCTGGTAAGGAACGGATGAGAGGCGATTACATCTACTGAGAGATGGCGGTGAAAGCTTCACGCTCGATCTGTCTCACGAGTGCTGTTTTACTCCCGCATGCAAGTTGTAGACCTCTTGCGGTTAACCTATTGAGCGTGGGCATAAGAACTTTGCTAATTACGTGGGATGCTTTTAGTAGCATTACAGTTTCCAGACTAAGGTTGTCTTATCCGGATTGAGTGACCTATAAGCATCAATGTTAACCAGTGATGTACTGCCGCATTTGACGAGCAGAACGATTATATTTGATGTGACAATAGCCACAAACTCTGACTAGCGGAATTAAGGAGGTCTGCTCATAGAAATTTCACGACCCATTCGATAACAGTAATTACTGATTGATACCGACATTCAAGTGTCACAGCCATGAAAAAGTTAATAGTTAATAACTGAGAGGAGGGACGATGAAAATAAGTTCCTAAAATACTTACTGTTATGTCCGCGCATTTGAAATCACGATATTCCCATTTTAAAAACAAAAAACTACTTTCAATTGAAACAGAGGCATCATTCATATGAAAACCAGCCTTTTTGTAGCCTTCACCCTATCAGTTGCCTCACATCTGAGGCAACTCATTCAAACAGCAACTCCATTAACTACCGTTTAGGCTAACACTCCCAACCACGGGCTGAGTCACAGGATTTTCATTCAAAGAGATTGATGAGACCGACAATGGAAGACTTGTTGGTAACGGATCTTAATCATAGCTCCTCTCATCTCATTTTAATCGGCCGGGAAAATGGCGTGAAGCTCTAAGCGAGACCGGAGGTTTGTTGGCGTCCTCGGTGCGAGGTACATCCAAGACCGATCCCTAAGATACTTTTGTTGTCGCTCAAACTTCAATATCAATTCTCCGCTTATTGACCACGACGTTTCCTTGGTGTTATCGGCGCACGATGAGCGCGATTAAACATGTACGCAGACTGTCAAAGGTTTCAGGTCAGCATGTGGGTCTACTTCATGGACACATTTTGCAGTCATACAAATGTCTGAATATCCAGGATGATGCCTTCTTGTTGTCCACAGTGCTCTTGCTCATAGTATGATATGAATGGGCAATTCACATGACAGTGGATTCAGCTCTGTGGGGCTTCTCTTTGTGATGAAAAAGCAGGACAAGCTGAATTTCCTGCTGTCCTCAGAGGACAACATTTCTTGTCGAGCGTTGTTTTGGTTTATTGCGAATAACTAGTATGTGGTCATGAAACAATCAATCACCACCGGTTGTGTACACGATTGCGTCGCAAGTCTATGACAGAACGCCTACGATGAAAACTCACTTTTAAGATGCGGTTCCATTAGTCCCATAGCAGACTGAACTCATCCAAATCAGATGCTGAGGGTCATTCAGCGACTGTCATTCCACTTAACAGTTTACAATTCTGTAATCCTCTGTAAACATTTGTTACATTATGGATGAAACGAAATATTTTCTTTCAACGACATATAGAATTCCGTCGACATTGTTTTTATCCGTTGTCTACGGATCAGCAATCAGTGTTGTGATCAAAAACCATGTTACCGACCCTGATGCAACTTAGGTAGCCTATTCGTACGGTGATCTTAGGCTAGTTTCAGTGATTAAGATGCAACAAGGGGACCAAAGGCTCAACGTACCCAGATTAAGTCGGTTTGTTTTATTTGGTATCGAGTGGGAGTCTGTTGGCCTGAAATACAATCACTGGAAACAAGATATAGCACCAGGAACGGAGTAAGCTTATTGGTGCGTTTTGGGTAATTGATAATCTAGCAATGCTACTGAACGATATTTAAAAGGGCAGCTAACGACCTCAGGAAGAAAGCTGTTCTAATGGTTAGTAACACTATAAGAAAAAAACTGTTACTTGAAGAAGGTCTGGAGGCAAAGCTTGTAACGCTTCTTGACATGTGTTTGTCTGACGTTATCGTACGCTACGATGAAAAAGTGTTCTACGAGGCCTATGCCAAAGGAGAGGGAGAGAGGTGAATCGTCTGAGAAATCGTCGCAGTAATTCAAATAGAGACAGATTCAAGTCGAGACTCATAAGCGAGATTTCTTAAGCCCATGACTAGTCTGGTAGCCACGCCCTGGACACGCTCAACAACGCATGTGTTTTCCTTTAAACCGATACACACGACCTGGTCAGCATACCCAAACAGCGGTCTTATATAAACCTCGTTAAGTGTCTGAAATGCATCTTGTTCATGCAGAGCAAGTTGCGCTTGTTCATTCTAAATATCAACTCCCCCGTTTGCTGCCATCTAGTGTTGATCTGCTAAAGATAGACCAGATGACACCCAGATGCCTAGGTCTTCAGATCGTTTTTCGTGATGTCCACCGTACTAAACGCACTGTGATATATTTATATATATATATATAAGAGGTATTCAACGTTTAGTGCAGAGAAGTCAGCAATAGGGAATGGTTGCTGAAGGTTTTGAGGAGGCGGAGCGTGTTATCAGTTTGACGGTGCTACACTGTAGACCACCGAGTAGTACTCTCTGCTTAAATGTGCATTCATTTGTGGGTCTGAAGAAGTCCCTTCCATCCGACGTTCACATAAAAGGATCTGAATGCTCTTTCTTTCTCAGTCGACGTATATATTTGAATAATATTCTGTTAGCGCGAGCCCTCTGTGGGACCTTTCTTTGTACGAGTTTAGTTTGTTCGCTGATTTCTCGCCTAAGCCAATTTAGAACAGTGCGGAAATCGATAATGCTCTGTGAGATGTTTTGCGAATAAGTGGGAGTGGTTATCAAGGAAACGACGTATTCCACACGTGAGAGGTGAACGACTTGAGGAAGTACACACTTCGCGCCGTATGACTAATTCATTCACCCTTTGAAACTCGTGGTATTTCAGGTTCAGGGAATCACGAGCAAGAGTGAGTCGAGGTAGTTTCTCAGGCTTTTAACATAAGCCTGAATGAATTTTCGAACTGTAGGTTTTTTGCTAGTTGTTGTACTCAGTGACAGGCAGAATCGAAAGTCAGTAATGAGTGGTCACCGTGTCTAAATTGCGGTTTGATGGCCAGCTACCCACTGGGTAAGTCGTTTGTGAGGGCTTCGTAAGGAGTGTCTAGAACGATGCCGCCTTGGAGTACCGACATGTTGTGTCCATGCGTTCTATATACAAGGATGCCGAAAAATCCGTTCTCATGACCCAAATGGGTCACTGGTAACCAGTTTATTTCAGATGCACTGGAGTTATCCATAATATGTGGATGAGAAAAACACTGAAATCCTGGTAAGTCTTCTAGGCTTCCAAGAAGGGCGCCATCCTCAAATGTGTTGCATGAGAGTGAACCGTATACGACCCCCTGTTAGCAATGTCTTGTTCGCGCACCGCTAGCCATAACCACAGAGCATAACACTTGTTGGAAGAGTGAAATCCCTCGGCGACTATGGACTCAGGTTAATGAAGGTCACAGAGGCCCGCATTCTCCTTCGGGAGAAATGTGGACACGGTAAACGGAGTACCCAGATTGCACACAAATGCACAGAAGTATTTTGTGAGCGACTGCCGAGATTTGGTACTATCTAATATTTTGTGGGTCCCAAACAGTGCATATTGATGCTGAGCGCTATGTTTCTGGTAGTTGTTCAAACCCTATCTTCTATCTCAAATTTACCTTTGACAGCTTTTTGGGTCAAAACAAATCTAACCCTAAGAATTCAATTTTTCAACCAAATTTTATGATGTGATACCCTTTTTCAGCTCTCGGAATCTCATGATGTAAACATTTATTTGCCCACTCACGTTGCCTTCAATTTTGCCGCTTTGTAGGCAGTTTATGGAATTGCGTACCTGGATAAAAACAATTCCCTCGACCTATCCACTCCCTGTTTGTTTTGTTTCAGTCATGTGATTCGCTCCTTAGTTCCTTTGATGATATTTCATGGTTATCACGAATCCCTTGTTAACCTTGTCAGTCCAAACAATGTCCTGGTGATCTGTCAGATCCAGATAATGCGTACTTTGTTTTCTCTCCTAGTTTTGTTTTCTGAATACTATCTGTCCCTCCTATAAGGTTCGTTTCGGTCTAGTCCCCTTGAATTTCGCTACCCTTCCAAAGACCAACTCACTAGATGCAAGAAGTTCCCAACCTCCATGACCACAGTTAGCTTAACCAAATTGCGCAGTAATCATTCTCATGGGTTTCATCATCCGGACGACGATCTAAACTGTTTCCGGGTTGATAAACTTACCGGGCCGTAGTTGGCAGTGGAATACATACGGTTGTTAGTATCCGTTTCGGATCATTCTGTCATAGTGATCAAAGCCAAAAGATGCCTGCGCACAGCACCCACCACGAGTGGATTACACTGCACCGTTTTTGCTTCCAGTCACACAGCAACTATCCAGTGTAAACCTAAAGGACTAAGAGCAGGAGGCGTGTGAGCAGAGGCCTCAGTGGTCCAACCTGTCAATACTTGCTAGCCAGTTGGTAGGCTAGTACGGAAGCAATGTCTTTATCCATGTGAGGCATAAAATGGCAAGATATCTGAGGAGTAAGATTGAAAATGAGGCAACAAGTAGTTCAACACAAGAGTACATATTGCTTTACTCTAGAGAGGATAGAGGAAAAACAAACAAGATGTTCATCATTCAAAGCTGAAGGACAAGGTAGAAGACCATGCCACAGCATTCTGAAAAGGAGAGCGAACAATTTAAAAAATCAACGGCAGTCGTCGTTTGGCACACATACACATCTCTTTTCGTTTATACTTTATTGTAAACCGGATGGCACTGGTCTGTTGTAACTAGGTCTGTACCCGATCTCGGTAATAATGGACGTTTCAATAAGACTGCCACACTGGAAGAAATACACAACAGGATTAAAAATTCTGAAGGATTGCTATACTGCTCTTAAATCACAGTGGTCGAACACAGCAAGTCTCGTGACATCTTCGCGTACACGCCACGTTTTCGAACCACAGAGAGCAAAACTGACAAAATACCCTTCTTTTCAACAATACCACACGTGTTTCTGAAGCTTTTGCCACCTTCGGTAATCGGCAATATTACCGGCTGGCGAGATATGTGCAACTGCCTACACAGCCAATTAGCCCACATCAAGTGGGGTGATCACATGAGTATTGTGGTCGTTCGGTTTTGCGTATTCCGGACCGCTCGGGATGCTCAGTCAATTGGTCAACTAATCACCCTGCACAGCTTGCGACGGTCAGGTCACGTACTCTGCATACTAGCTCACAGTTTATCCTACCGAACACTGTACACTGAGATAGCCAATTGTGTAGTGGTCAACCGACATTATGGTTACAAAATGTGAAGACCACGACTGTTCCACTGAGCAAAGTGGATAAGAGTCGCGTGCCCATTTGGGATCATCTTGGTTACTCAGGTCGTCGATTGGAGACGTTATCCGAGATGGAAATGTGCTGCAATTAATGACTTATCCATAATCATATCATTTTCGCTTCTTTCACTTAACTTCTACCCTTTATTGTACAGTTTTCTTTCGGGTTATTTCACCTATCTGTTAATTTGAACGATAGCTCGGGCCGTAGCATCTTCCACTCACATTCATAATCGTTGCGAGTGAATGAATGTTGCAATGCCACAGGAGCGAATCTAAATCCATTTACCATCGTTAAGAGTGAACAGCTTAGATAATTCAGATAATTAACTGCTTTCTGCCCAGGGACCCATCAAAAATGCGTGTGGCCAATCACATTTTCGTGTACCGATTGCCTATGCAACTTAATGGGTATTGGCTATTGTTAGTTGTGTAACCAGCTGACTAACGTGAGTCTAAATTCTCACACGCGAATACAACTCGGGCAGTTTACGCTCTAGAATCCTTTACACTATGTTACCAGTCTCATCAATAATGATTATCCGTAATGAGTAATAGGAAATCATTTAGAAAGCAACAGTCCCGTTAATAAAGAAACGTCTGAAGATGAAAATTGTTGTTTGTTAAAAGCCAAACGTTTGGTGAACATTCAGGTTTCAGTTTGTCATCTACCACGGGTGAAATAGGTTCTAGATAGTTATATTTCTTGTATAGCCGGAATATTGGATGGGAAAGAAAATGAGGAGTTCCATCATAGAGAGTGGTGATGAAATGTGCGAAAACGTTTTTCTCATATGAGACTCATAGGTGTATTCGTGTTTTATCTGCTGCTAAATGTAACGAAACTTCAGTAAACTCTGGTCGAAATTAGAATAAACAGCTAAAGTTTACAGGTTTTTTTCACAAACATCGACTTCACCTACTCGTTCATCTTCACATTTTTCTACAATGTTTATTACATCTGGACTAACTTTGGAACTCTTCTCAACAAGACCCAACGGAGGCTACTTTAAAAATCTTCCTCCGTTCGACAGAAGGGCTGTATGCATATGCGAAGCCATGTCAAATCAGTAACTTGGTGAGTAAGACGTGGATGAGGGTTGGGCGCTCATATTCCGCCGGCCTGTTCAGTTTTCATTCAATATCTTGCAGGCGTCAGTTTTCCTAATTAGTGATCATGGAAAAACTGGTGTGAGATCTCTGTGTGCGATCACGATACGATCGTAGGAACTTTAGAATTTGTGAGGAGGAATGAACAAATGCTGTTTATCTTAATGGTCACTTTCACTAAGAAGATGTTGGTCCAACAGTGCCCCAGATTTTAACATAGTGAGGCAGTGAAGAGTGATGATAGCATATTCCAGTGAACCACCATTCTGTAGCAGAAACATTTTGCCCAACGAGAGGTCGAGGCCTTAACTTGTATGACTTCTCGTGACATCAGGGACCGTTTTGGTCCACAAAACTTGCGAACCAAGTAAACGCTTTGGTAGTAGACAATTCTGTCTCCTCCTTTTTGTTCATTATCTCCAAGTATTTAACCTATAAGCAAGTAGCTGATATCGTGTACTTGGAGTTTTCCCTGGTTAATGAAGGCTATAACTGGCGACGGGAATGGAGATCATAGCGGCTTCAGCAGGTTACGCCTGGTTAAAACAATGGGTTATTCGAACCACTGAACAAAATGATAGTGAGAAAAATGGTAGTTGCTTATACGCATGGATTTAGTGCTGAATGATTGTTATTCAAGTGTATTTTAATTGCCTTGAAAAAATTACGTTCTCCATCTGTTTCCATTCAGAGGTCACTTCGAATACAACTACGATTGAGAAGAAACCGTCCGTCGTTTGGTAACCAATGGTAGTCTGTTATTCTTTTTCAATGCCATCTTCTTTAGTTACCTTTGACACGGAATTCCGTCGTCATTTTTTTATTTTCATGCGAAAATGAATTGTTTTCACTATACCACTGTCAACGGATTCGACGAATAACGGGAGGTCATACTAAGACGAAATCAAGCAAGGATGGTCAGTTGAATGCAAGAGGACAAATGCATATTGAAATAAGGGCAAAAGAGAGAGGAATTGGCTGTGGCAGGACAGTTAGTGTCGAGTGTAATTTTCAGTATACGGAAACTTTTTCTCACACTCCTGCTTTGATAAACTACGTCATATGCTTTTGTTGCTAGGTTTCGCATGTTTGTTCTCGACTGCTCACAGTGTACAATCCGGTTTAGCTACCATGCACGTTCTAGTGCCCACACGAACACTAATCAAGAGGAAACTTATGAATGGGAGGTTCAAGTGCCAAATGAAGTCCGCAAATAGTAAATAATTTACCTCTTCGTTTTCAACCGGCCTGTCCGTACCGATGGTATGTTGGGTATGAAATCTTGAAGTTAATTGTACTTTCCGTAACCAGTTTTAATCATACACAAAATCTTTTAAATTAGCCTGTGTATGTCCAAAATATTAACATGCGTTACTGTGTAGTATTGAGTCTCCAAAGTGTCGTTGGATTTCCCATCAGAAACCATCCAGTTTCATGTCATCCCCATTATGGGAACGTAGAAACTTGGCCCAAAAACAAACTATTTTCGAACGATTACTGTGTCCGGGGTAAGTTATGCACAACCCATATAGCTGGGCAGAAAGACATTGTAGCGAACATTAAACACCTGTATTGCATTCGCTAATATCGGAGGACAGTAAAACACTACAATGTATCGGAAAATGCCATCCGACAGTAAACAGTGGGGACTTTGACAAGAGGACACATCGCCTCTAGTCAGCGTTACACTAATGGAGTGGTATGGTGTATCCGGGAGGCATGAAAGAGGACATAATAGCGAGAACCACATGAACGGGGTCGTGCACGGCTGCTGTGTGTTCCGCACTGTTGCTGTTTTGCGTTGCCATAGGTAGGTCTACCCAAGACTGAAGAAGCATCGTGTGCCTTATAGAGAGCTGCAATAGAAACAGACGCCATATATATATATTGAATATGCGCACAATTGATGGCAGCTGTGACATTCCCACAGACTTTCTTATCGTTCCTCTCGAAAAAGAACACTAGACCCGAGTTTCGCTCTTATTAGCGCTCGTCAGTAGTGCATATCTTTGCCACGGTGGAGATTTGAACTCCAGCCACGCTTTAATGAGGCAACACTATTCGTCACTGCGCTATTAATTTCACGTTAGGCACGACTGAATCCTCAAATGTGAACGCTCAACCTCGTTTCGCTAGTCAGCAATGGTCAGACTGCCCGACCGTCTCGAAAGGGTACACAGCAATTATCCTGTTAACTCAAATGGATCACCCATCGACTAGGACTTTCCTCCAAATTGAAATCACAAGAATCATCAACTTGTTGAGCGATGTTTTGATTACTGACGAGTAGTAGGGGAATTTGGTTTCCATATAGATTGAACATCACCTACGGTTCATCGCAGCTGTGGGATCAGTGGCGCAGTGATGAACAGGGTTGCCTCTAAAGCGTGGCTGGAGTTCAAATCCCGGTCGTGGCGAGGATGTGCACTACTGACGAGCGCTAATGAGAGCGAAACTCGAGTCTAGTGCTTCTTTTCGAAGGAGGCTAGTTGGGAAATCGCGATCAAATCTAAGCGAAGTCCAAACTAAAATTAACCAAATCCTCGACTACTCATCAGTGATCAAAAACGGACCTCGTACGAGTTTGCATGCTGTAGTCGGCGAAAAGTCGTACTGATTTGGAGTCATCACAGCAGGTACACGATTGTCATATCTGAACCAGAAACTCGATTACAAGGTTGCGTAAAATTAACCAGCCGTCTTCTGTTTTGTAGTGACGCCCCCCCTAGCAAAAGCCTCGAAGTAAAAATATGGGGGAGCTCGTGTCCATAAAGTAACGTGTGAAGAGGTGATTTTTTGCACAGCAGTCTGGAGTCATCCGTTATGGAAGCAACGGGATGCAATAGACCTTAATCAGTTACGGCTAAACCTCGAGGACAAGTCTTGGATGCTCGTTTTCATGGCCGATCACCTTAGGAAGGTGGTGGCAAGCTAAGGCTGGGTATTAATCATGAGAACATTGACTGGTGGGTAGTGTTCACAACGTGAACTGTGGTGAAACCCAACCCAAGCTAGCACTTCCGCATTCTCTCTCTCTCTACCCTGAGCTGATACATTGACATGGGTCGAAAAACATAAGGTCATCTCATTCGGGAAAATGTCTTTGAGTGTACGGTAGGTCTTTGTCGTACTCCAGGTCAAATAATCATCATCCAAAACGGGCAAAAGGTAGGATAAAGAGAAGTCAACAGAAAAGGAAATCGCGGCGCTTGTTTGGATGAGATAAGTGTAGAATCATCCGATCGGCGCTTAACGGGCCAATGTGTTTCAGACCTCGACCCATAGCTTGCAGGTTTTGATAGAAACACTGACTCTGTTGTCCTTCGGAAGACAAAAGGAGAGATGCTCTTCATATCAGTCCCCGAATTAGCTGTGCCTAGAACAAGCTGATTGTCATGTTTCTGAGATCCATCAACGGATTGTTGTGATGTTTGATGACTAAAAGTTGACCCGGATGAAGCGACCGTATGAGGATACTACTGGAAAAACTTCCAATTAATGGATCGATGACAACCACGTGATGGTGTGGTGTTTACTTTCATTGACCGGTCTGCACCGACCTGCAATACAGAAAAATCGCAATTCAGTAGCCTCAGATAACACACTGGAGAGTTTTCTATTGCCAATCGTTGTGTCATAAATACGTGAGACCGTCATGTTCAAACAGAACAGTGTAACGATGCACACGTCAGACTGAACAAAGGGGGCTACATTTCGGTGTAATTTTGAAGTGATCAGCTTACAGTTCGGATCTCTACTGAGGGACTCAAAGGACTACTGGTCTAAAAGCGGCGCACAGGTAATAGGGTCCACAATTCAACAGCGAAACTGCATGATATTCTTGGGTAAGAACGGAGTAATAGAAGCCATACTACCTGTGAACAGCTTGCCAGGCATATTGCCACACAATGTGTTAGTCTTCAAACTAAACGAATTATACTCGATTCTCTCCTAGGAGATATCACTCTAGACGTGTTATACCTCTGTCAAGAGCATCGTTTCCATTAGTTGGAAAAAATCACAGTAAAGTCATGATGAAACGTTCTAGCTTGTAACGACTTCGGGTGATTGGGCACGAAAATGTATGATTATAAACCGTATACTAAGGAATTAGCTGAAAACCAAGGGGCGACCTTATAAAACAATTATACCGTGGGTTGAAAAAAGTTGATAGAAACTGTCAGGAGCCTGTAGCTCAAAACTTAGTGCGCTTGAATGCTAAGCTTACACCTGACTGAGAAGTTTGACAGCTCGCCTCCTCTGGAACTGATTCAATATTGTGGAATCTAATTCTTAGCAGGAGTCACATGAATTCCCTGAGATTTCAAAATGGTCTGCTTCATAAAATAAGCTGTAAGGAAACCGCTTCGATATTTTGTTACCGGTATGTGCACGCACAGAACTGTGACAAATGGTCAACCTAGGCCGATTGCCGGCGAACAAATCGAGCAGCAGTGTTGAACACACGCATTACATCGATACGTAAACATGCTATAACAAAGCAGGAAAACCACTGGTCCGTGGTCGGTGTGGCCGTCGTGCAGTTCACTCACGCGGCCCAGCAGGTGCAGGCCGTCTAAGTGACGCTCCCTGTTCTAAGCTGCACATACGCGACACACATTCACCTGCTCGAAAGCTCTCTTCCACACCAGAACACACGCGCGCAGACACCATCAGCACACAGCCAATTGGAACGCTCCAAGAGGATGTGATTCAGTGCGGTCAATGCGCGGGCACGCATGACGCATTTAGACCCGGATCGGAACCGAAAACAAGACAACAGAACAGGACACCATCCGGACGAGCATCACTGCATTAAGCTTATTCAGCAGTGCCAATAATAAAGATCCAAACCATTAACTTGACCTTTTCATTGAGTGTCATTGAGATATTGCTATTTTCAAGTTGACCATCACTCACATTTGATCGCAGCGTTCGCATTCAGATAGACTTTCCAGTCAGCCTCTTTCGAAAACAACTCACTAGACTCGAGTTTCGCTCTTATTAGAGCTCGTCAGTAGTGCATATCCTTGCCACGGCCGGGATTTGAACTCCGGACATTCCAATCATGAGGCAACCGTGTT
>QNGE01004016.1:25576-46811 GCA_008508345.1 Paragonimus westermani
TCCGGTGCCTGCTCGCGTGACGTTTTGCTGTGTTAACGTTTCATCTCGCTCTTCGCTTTCTCTCGTCGATTTTACGTGTCGACAATATATTTCTCGTCTACTCGTTGCGTTGTTCGTAATTGATCGGCCACAGCCCGTCTGAACTCTACACAACCGAGTTGCCACAATTTTCCGATGAGACATGCGATCGGCTACATTCTCGAAGTGATCATCAGATAGAGATAGTGAGGAGCACCGTGTTACCGGTCTCAGAAACCCTTGCAAGCTTCAGATCTGATCCCGAGGATACCATTCAGCCCATATTGAGCGGACGTACATTTCCACACTCTGCTGTTGCGCGTGTTTCCTCTGTGTTACTTCCTCATGCTGCTTCCAAACTGGATTCATTCAATTGTTTTCGAAGAACTTTCCGGCGAAACTTGCATTTCATGAATTTACCGCATCGTTCTGCACTCAAGCTCTGCGTATATCCCCGTTATTTTACACGCGTACTGAAGCGCGCAAAACCGTATGTAACCAACCACGATCAACTTTCAGCCCCATAAGCTAGTGTATCTCAGGTCGTTCCCAACGGTGTCATTATTTCGCTGATCAGACATAAGAATTTATCTGAACGACCTAAGTGGCAATTCTGCAATCAATTCACAACTCCACAATTACACTAAGTTTGCTCACCACAGGCGCATTCTGTCTATCCGCGAACCGATCAGTGTCCACCAGTAGATAATCGCGCAGGCACTGTTGACCCACGCGTCGGAGACAACCACGAGAACGCGCGAAAGACCTGCTTGGCCAAATACCCGTGGTGACACCTATGCCAAACAGGGTCTTTGAGTGGTCAGTGCTTTTGTAAGCAAGCTCGTTGGTCTATTTGAAACAACACAATCTTGATTCCAATCACAAGGGTGTTTGCAGCCTAATTCGCAGCTCAGTGTTGGCTCGCTCCACTCAGTATGAATACAAATGTGCAGTGCATTTGAGCTATTATCTTAGATCTATTCAACTTGATAAGCTCGAGCGATACTTGCAGTTGTCGTACCTGTTAGAGATTATCGCCATTCGTTCACCCCGTTCACCTTCGGGCAAACGTTGTGGACATTGCGTTTTAGACTTGACCATTTACGCCACATCCACAATTTCTGTTGCTTCTAGATTTCTGTTGTTCATCTTAATCGTTGCCGAAATCCGTATGACTGAATGTATAAATTCTGGATATTCTCTTGTGTGTTTGATTTGTCACTGTTCTTTGCGCAGCAGTGAAGTGGATGGTAAAAAAACAGGGTTCCTGAACGACTCATATGCTCAGTGTTGCTGTTTGTAACAACAGGAGCCGCAAAAACAGTAGGATTCTAACCTGTCTTCTGTGTACGATTAAAGCCCATTCGACCTGTGAGTTGACTCCGTTTTTGATTTACAACACCCTAAAAGATAAGCTCAGTTGGTCTAATCTGTGTAATTGCCAAGATATCAAAAACAGGGCTAGAAAACGGTAAATGAGACTGTCACTCAGCAAACGTTTCCCCTGTCATCTCATTGAACATAGACCGCGCATTCCGCCACGCCTTTCTGAATCCGATAACATAAAACTCAATGAGAAAAGTGTTACAAGGTCGAATATCGCTTCAACCACCGGTTACTCTGATCTGTGTTTGTAACACGAGCCACAGCGCCCCTCAGTAGGCATGTTAACTTCGAGATTTACATTGTTTACTTAGGTAACACCGCACCATCTGTTAAACATAGTCAATAAGTCAGACGTTCGGAAGCAAACTACACAAAACTTATGACGCTCACAGAGCTACAGCTGACGCATTCTGTCAAAGTGGAGGAAAAAATTTGGGGGAAATCCCAGTCACTTTACCGTGGCAGATACTATAAACAACGTGGACACTGGCACCAGCATACCGCCAAAATCGTACATAGTTGTCTCTCTGATCGTAGTTCACCAATGCTCGTAGATTGGGAGCAGCAGGAGAGAGACATTTTTACAGTTTATTAAATAGCTAATACACCCTGATATCATTCTAGAACGACTTGAAACCTTACGACTGAGCTTTGGTATGACGTGTACTATCTGGTTGCGAGTTACTTTTCATACAGTAACTGCCTTCGTGAAGTCAGTGACGTTGTAACAAGTAGGTTGCAAATGAGACAGGTTACGGCCCAGTCAAGGCAACACGCCTGAGGCCCAAGGAGTGGATAGAACCAAGAACAGGAGCATTACAATACACAGTGTGCCTGCTCCAGAAAATTGTCGTCCCTATTCAAGCAGTGCATAATCTGGACAAGCGGAGACTGGTAGCATCAATCGCCTGTCTCTCTGATCTAATAGTCACTAGTATGAACCGTCCGCCGAGGCCGGTGTAATTAGTCTGGATTACAGCAAATAACCTATGTAACGGAAGAAATGATGGAACACAGGTATGCAACTTGGTCTGCCGCTAGCCCACAGTTTCCAATTGGGATTAGATACTATTCTGATAGATTGGGAAAAGTCATACCCAAGTGGAGACAACCCTATGCCATCACAAATCCCGATACAAATGCTTGAGATTGCCCCAGACGATCTTCAGACGTACGGCGATCTCAGATTAGGATTTCAAGAAAACCGCCTGACCGTCATTCACATGGGGTATAGGGGCCTCAAAGTACATTGTAAGAGGCTGAGACAACCCTTCTCACTTGCTGAATCTCCTCAAGCAGATAAGTCCTCTATGTTTGCTGTAGGCAATGGAACAGCCTCCTGATACTGCTTTTGCACCAACGCAGTTTCACTTTACAACAAACTGGGCGGGATTCGAGACCTTCTTACCCAGCGAAACCTACACAGAATAAGTGTTACAGAGACCTGGTGCAAATTGGAAATGCAAGACAGTGTTTCACATACATTCGAAATTCGGTAGGACAGTTACTTTACCTCTTCACTCCGATTCTCACTTAGAAACCTTGGGTATTCATGACAGAGTTCCACCGGATCTTTCCAAGTCAAGTTGGCAAGTAGTGCACGTTACTCAAAACCCCATTCACTTGATTAACGTGACTTAGAGATCGTCTTCTGCTCGTAGACATATCAACACGGTGTTGTATAGCGCTCTGTACAGATTATCACCTTTTCGTCACGCCCAAACCTTAACACTGGGAGACTTTGATCACCCGGAGCCGGATTTCACGGACCACTCCAGTGTAACCTCTTTCTCTGCTGAGGAATTCTTGGAGGTTGCAATGGTAGCTGGACTGCTTTAACATGTCCTGGATCACACCAGGTGGCAAGTGGATCGAGCGTTACCTTGCCTTGATTATAGTCTGTCTGTCAGGTTGACTTAATCGAAAACCGAGAAGTCATAGCTCCGACTGATCGTGGGACAACTGAAGTCAGATACACTCAACTGTCTTAGATGTCGCAACTTACAAAGTATTCACACATCTCACTTGCACAGATCCCATTTTATGCAGCTATATACAGGCTCAAAGTGTGGCAAAGTGAAAAGCAGCACATTGTAATACATTCCCACTTTTTCAACTGACACCTGAGTACACGCACCATGGTGCAAGCACTCCGATACGTAGCAGCTGGCCAATGGCTGCGAACCATGCGTTGAGTGATATCATCCAATCAAACGGTGGGATGTTAACATCATCATTGCCCGTGTGAACGAAAACTAGTTGTCTTCATACACTACAATACCCTTCAGAATTGTGAATCCGACAACAAAATCTGTAGCCCATATCAAAGGGTTTGCCCAACGGTGAAAACACAGCCAGACTAGTTGGATTTGAGTAGGCTACGGGTGTAAACGCATTTACAGTGAAGTGGTTCGGCCCCACTGACCCAGTGTTTTGGTCATCAAAGTCCACGATCGATAACACCTAACTGTTCACACGTCTCCGTAACCGTGTCAGCGCTTAAAAGACAATGCTGAACTGTTAACCTGCATGAGGTTGACTGCAAATGGATTGTGCTATCACAATAATGTTTTCGCTAACCGACAGATAATAAAAAGCTGCATCCATGAACGAAGCAGATTTACAAATCATTGAAATATTGATCAAAATCCAACAATTCTTCGTAGAATCTGGAGCATGTTATGCTGTGTTTTTGGGTTTATCGCGCCATTCATGGATTCTGACGTGACGTATTATAGTCGTGCTGTGAAGACAAGCGTCGCCTGGCATGTTTCAGTTTTGTAGCCTCGTTACCGAACCGGGTCGTCAAGTTTCCTGTCAACATGTTGTATTTGATCATTCTATCTGTGCCGTGATTAAGGCAACTTGTTGCGCTGTCGAAACCGACGTGGACAGCTTGTACAAAAATATTGTCCAGATTGAGATGCTTCTATTCTCTGGAAACCTGCTTCGTCTTGTTAAACGATATACCCAGAGTGCGGAGGCCGTTTAGTTTGGTTTGACCCACAGCATTCACACCATACGGGTTTTTGTTAGGTAATTACGAACTAGAATAACGTGCCGATACACGTCAGCACTGATCGAACTAGGGAGGGCGGGGTAGGAAGCGTGACGGATTCCTTATAAGTATCGTGTTTGTTCAGAAAGTGACTTTTCTAGGACTGTACGGACTGTAAGTGTAGGGGCTTCTGATGGAGGTTTGGAATCTATACTTTCATTTCACCGAAGACATCTCGTACCTGTGGGCCCTGAGGTGACTAATTCGATGTGTGATGCATCTGTCTGTTTGCATCTGGTCACGTTAGATCACATTCTTGGTTCAGTTTGCCGGACAACAGTCGCGCACAACTTGGTCTGGATATACTTATCATACTGAAACCAGATCGTACTCTCGGAAAGTCAGTCTGTGAACAGTGTGCTGGCAGTGCGACTGCTGGCTTCTATATATACCTATGGTCGGAGTGTAAAAGAGTCCACTAGGGAGTTCAATGTAGGGCATGTGAGTACGCGATCAACGACCTGTAAATCGGTGGGAAGGTTGGTAAATAGTTCGTTGCAACGGGCAGTGTTCATGCCAAAGGTTGCTGGCGTACTGGTATCAGAGATAATCGGTCTCATTGTACCGGCGCTTACTCAGACGTTCCGATTACAAAGGTGTCCCAGAGGCAGTGTTTACTACCTACGACCTCCTTCTGACCTGTCGGCTGTCTCGCCGCGCAAGATCGCTAATCAAAATCATTCACTTAACTACAGGCCCAGCTTTGTTCTTGGGTATGTGTGGATTGTGATGAATTACGGTTCTGTGATTGGACTATCTGCCCCACTGCATGTGGAATTCAAACTGCTGTGTAAACTTAACAATAAGACAGATGCAGCCCAATCACAGAACGCAACTGAAAGTAACACTAGCAGGATTTTACCGTCTACGATATGCGCCCACTACTGGACGAACCAAAAACAAACAATGTGCTTAGTCCTCATGATTCTTCGCAGCAGCGGGCGAGGAAACTCATCAAACTAACCTGAACTCATTGTGACGTCGCGCACCTCCTTCCTTGAAATAGGAGGACACGGCTCGACAACAGGGTTTCAAAACTGAGAAAAACTGTGTGCGATTTAGAAGTTTTACGGCGCAGCACACAAAAGAAACGTGTGCTGGCTGTGGTGATTTTTAGTGCTCGCTACATCAAACGAATATGCGAAACCTCATAATGTTTGGTAGGATTATTAATGGTCTTATTAGTGTGGTTGGTAAGCCGTTTCGAACATGAATTGCCGCCTGCTATCAGGCAGGCGGTTGGATCATGGAAGGTTCTAATACCTGTATCGGGCGATAGCCGACCACGTAAATGTAAGCTAGTGCTAATAGTGTGTTGTAATGGAAAACACTGACTACGGATACAAATAGAGGCTGAAGATTCCCACAACTTGTGAGTTACCGGCCTAACGGCCCTATCAAACCTGCTTTGTTGGCATTCATAAGCTCCACAATTCACGGGAGTGGCTTAGAAACGTGTGCATCATTCGAAACCTTAGCCAGTAACTTCTTTTATGTGGCTTAGACGACCTATAACTACTGCGAAGGGTTTTATTATCCAACTCGGAGATGAAAGATGTTGACAACCTACGCGATTAGAACTTGGTATTGCTAAAACCATTGTCCGTGAGCACCACGGTACGACTGAATACAAAAAGAATGTGTTGCTTATCGTTACCATATTTGAGCCGAAATCTGTTACAAATGTGAAAGCAAACAAGGTGGATCACATTTTCTAGCTTCCGTTCTGAAGATACACGCCTTTTTCCAACGAGAGCTATATACTCGGACCGTGAGTGATTATTTATTTGAGTTTATTCGCACCTTCTACGAAAATCTACCAAGCGCGCTTTAACCTGTGCATCCTCACCCAAAGCCATTTTGAGTATCCTCGAATGCACGTTAACAAACGCCGTCGGATTTCAGACCGGGCAGACACTGTCCGATTTGTGATGGACGATCAAATCGGGGGCACGTTTGTCCCAACACTCGGTGTAATAACTCGACGCGGGTGGGTTGTGGATAACACGGGTGACCGGGCGAGCCATCACTCAACGAAATCAGATCAACGGGAGAAAAAAGGCAAAGAAAAGCTCACCAAAGAAAGCGTCAACACGCACAAAACCAGCCAAAAGTGTACATTGTGTTTAGATTAAAACCACGGCTGCGTTTTCCACTTCAATTCCGGTTCATAAACGCATGCGCGCGCGTGGTGTGAGAACGTGCGAGTTGGACAATGAAGGTCTTGCTTTATTCAACTTTTTCTACAAAAAGTTAACAGTCAGATGATCGGTTCAGCTTTACAGGAACAAATGATGCGATCGGGACAAAATAGGAGCGGAATGCCCAACTATTGAAAGACTTACCACTTTCCCATCACCCCAGTGTTTCAAAATCAAATCTCATTGTTTTGATAGCACCTTATTAAAACTGCAAAATAATTTGGTTTGGGCGACTTTTGAAAATAAGAAATGCATTATTTTTCAACGTGTCCGATAATGTTCACCGTTAGAAGCAACATATCTTCAAATGTGTTAGTTGCTCCAAAAGGACGACATATTAGGTGGCTGAGTGTATCTATACGGAACTAGACAACAGTTCCTAAAATGTCCATCTAAAGGCTTAGTAAAAGGCGATTCTCGCCGGGATAAAATACAACATAGCAAGATTCAATGGTCTCGCACCATCATCTCACTAAGCCTGAAACACCACCTGTAGGTCATTGTCGAAGAAACCCCCGATGTCCGTAATAGTAATGTTCCCGGTAACTTGTCTTTAACCTAGTAAAGACCCCAGATGCCTAGGATATGGAACCAAACGTACGACTGCATGAAACCGTTCAACCTGGAACAGACACCAATGGAGCGAACTAAACTTCGGTTTGTTGAGCACGTCAATTGATACAATCGTACCGCAGCAGCCATAAAAGAGGAGCGGCTTGTTACTAACGCAACTGTGCTCAAAAATTGAAGGTGGCTCTTCAGATTTTCTACCACAAAGTCTCAGTACACACGCTGAGTAAGGTTGGCACTTCGTAACTCTAAACCTCTGGTGGATTTAAGAATACGGAGGGGATCATCATTCTGAACAGACTGTACGTAAGCGTGTACAACCCAAAATTACAAACGATCATTTGATCACTTGTTTATGTCCACGGAAATATATGTCAAGTTCCTCACATGATCAACCCACATCACGTGGTCTAATTGGTAAAGATAAGGGAGATCAAAAGCGGTCAGACTTATGATACCTTCGTCAGGAACAGGCCATATTTCCGAATAATGGACCAAAGCACATCCCACAGAAATCTACTTCCCTCCCTCAGCGACAGTCGGGCGTCTTTTCCACGCCACAGAGGGCACAAGATCGCATAGGTGACACGCGCTCTTGCATTCCTACCGATAGTTCATTGGTAAAGCTACAAACTGAGGAGGCAGTGCTAGTCAAGTATCTGAAACGATTCAAGGTCGCTAGTGAGCAGCCACCATTACAAAAGTGGGAGTAGGAACGCCTGTCCTGAAGTCGTATTTCGCATCGTAAAATTGCGGAACGCACTTCAGACCAGACTAACTGGGCCATAACTTGGTTTAATATGGCCTGCAGGTCTTCGGCAGACTGGCTAGGCAAAACATCATCCGCATGTTCAGTGTCGGTCATTTCAGTGCCAAGAAGAAACCCAACATCAAGTTCACTGGATTCGTCAGATGTACCTTCCAGAACGTCCTCCATGTCGTTGAACAGGAAGGGAGAAAGCGGTCACCACGGTGAAAGCCGCTGGAAATGATAAACACCTAAGCCGCTGGTTCACAAACCCTTAGATTACCCGATTTTCATGGAACCCTTTTAAAAAGGAGAGCTCCATCGAGCGTTAGGAGAAACCGAATCGAAGTCAGTCTCTAGGTCCAAGACCACGATTGTTGGCCGAAACCTGTCGCACCCTAGACCGAATCAGAATCTTGCCTGTTTATCACTTATCTGACTTCCCATGGGTTTAATTAGCCGACGCAATGTAAAACAAGTAAGTTGGATGCAGTAGAAAGTAAACTGATATCACTGTGGTTGTCTAATAAACCCCAGTAATCATTTTTGAAAACAGAAACAACTGTTGACAGGCACGAAGCACAGATGACTAGCCCATTTGCCAAACTGTGTGAAACAGTTTTATCTCATCACATATCAACTTTTTTCCAACACTTTTGAAAGGGGAAGGTCTAGACCAAGTGCCTTATTACGCCCTAGCAAATTAAGATCCAGGGTTACCTCGGCTTCCGACGGACGACCGTCGTCTATATCGTCCGGTTAAAGCCAGCTGAAACGTCCTCCAAAACATTCAACCCACGGGTCAAATGGGGGCAACTAGTTGGTGGTAAATATGCCCTCTTTTTCAAATACGGTCTCATCGACACCAGCTCGGCCAGTAACACAATCGGGAACTAACTGTACCGAAACAAAAAGGCTCGGTCTATCTCTTTCGATTCTTTGACCGTGATGCTCACGGTCTTTGCGCAAGCTCCTAATAAACTTGCGTTTACATTATAGACGGTCGTCGTCGTATTCAGAACCAAACGCAATCGATCGACGCTTGTTCATAAGCTATACCGACGTGATAGAAATCCATGTTGCAACTGAACAATGCCTTCAGAACACACCTCTTCACAGCGAGCTTTCATAGCCGTTGTGATTTGTTCAAGGCGTTCGTTGGAGTCTCACCTGAGCAAATGACGCAACAAAAGGAGCGTGAAGTACGGCATGATTCAAGCATAGGCGGTTGCTCCCAAATGCACACGCTGTTAACAGAGCAGTACCGTCTGTTAAGTGATCGATGTATCCAGTGACACAATGCTTCCTCCTGTGTTGAAGTAAAGAAATCGTGAGATATGTATACTTACAGTGGTCTTTCACTGTTGTCAGTGCATTGCGCTCGGACGCCTACTTGTAATTTCCGTTCCGTGAGGGTACTCATGCCCGTAAGGTCAATCGAACCAGTACTAACTGTAAGAAATCGTTTCATCTGAATGCTTAACTACGACCGCCTTCATAACAACTCGGGTGGTTTGAGACGACTAGTTCCTACCACACGATAGCAACGCCACGGCCAATACACCATTGCTCAAATTTAACGCTAAGAGCCCCAACTTCAATTAATCGCTAGACCAATTGTCTATCAGAGTTCTCAGAAGTAAAGCTTGAAAAGGCATCAGAAATAATTTACTACTACAGAAATGACACATTTTTGCCGAGAGAATCCCTATGGTGTGATCTGTCTGTACATACAATCTGACGGTATTTTGTGCAAAGTAACCGAGAAACAGCATTTGGCGACTAAAATAAGGAACGTACCATTCATGTGTTAAATGAGGGATCCAAACATGTGTACTCGATTAAAAACAGTCTTGGCTTCAGTTGGTATTCAAACGTAATCACTCGTAGATCCACTGCCATGGACACCGAAGAGCACTCTTTCTGATGAATAGTCGTCTCAGCCCCATAATTCAGCCCGACACTACGATACCTAAGTTCATCGACAGTGCGTTCTCAATCTGTTCGACCCCAGAGACCCTCTTGCTGTGTTCCTCGTTTGAAAACGTATACACGGACAAAGAAAGATTGGCACCTCCCTAGTGGATTGTCAGGTCCCATGCACATAGCCCAGGGGGGAGACAGTCATCTACAGCATGTCACGGAGTACTAGAAAATCCAACAATGGAGACCCATTGATCGAGGCATGTACAGCAATCTACAGTAACCGACAGACCATGGAGAATGACACACAGGTTCGCAATCTAGACCTCCTATCAGGAGCGCGTTGTACTCATAATCCAAATAAACTAACACAAGTTGAGTGTATTTAAAACTGCTGAGTATTCTATCAGCTGTTCATTCAAAAATACATGATCAACCAGGTGCAGAAAAACAAAACTGATGAGCAGGTCGAATCAGAACATTTGTACCGCCGGGATTTTCACTCATCATAGTTATCATCATCTTCAACCGAGAGCATACCTAGCATGCGTCCAGTACCGGTGAACATGGGCATTGAGGACGAGTCTGGAGCAGCGTGCGCAAGTGAACTGGAACCGGAAGTTGCTCCGTTGTTGTTCGCATCGTTGGAAATCATATGAGAGGAGAGAGTAAGTGCGGCGGCATCAGCTGCTGCCAACTCGGAGGCGGCTAATAAGTCATCCTTGTTTAGCTGTTCACCAACAAAGTCAGCCCGGGCCTACAGGTAAAACATAAAGAGCTAGACTGTCAAGCAAATGTGAGAAAATAATGCTCAGCAAGAAAAAGGAATTACTTTTAGCCTTTTAACTGCAAGAATATAGTAGGGTAGTAGGCGGAGTGAAGGTAACTGAAGTTTCACCACGCAGCGATACTCGATGTTATTACGAGTGAGCTAATATCGAACAGCATATATATCAAATAAACACATTGCACTAGTAGTTATTCTGACTGCACCGCAACAAAATCAAGCAGTTGATTTCAGTTGTTTCAGTGACACGAAGAAGGTACAATCAGAAGATCCAAAATTATGCTAGTGTTTAGGTTCGTATCCATCACGTTACTTTCTGCAGCCATTCTTTCCGCTGACCTGTAACTGGAAGTCACAAATCGGGTTTGCGGAACCACGATTACTTCTATGATGACGTGAGTAAAAAAAATTGTATGATTAAAGACCAGTTATAGGTGCTTTGTAGACATCCACTGACAACCCAAAAAACATAGTATGAGATACCTGTATACAACCCAGACGGGGTCGATGAAAGTTCTCAAAAATAAAATGGACTGGAATATTGTACCATAAAATTGTGAATCTCACTGAAGAGATCAGACAGCCCAAAACTCGCATTCCTGAAGGTAGAGAAATCACTGCATGAAATGAACCATCACCACTGGTAAGCAGTCAGGGATTCGGATGACATAAATCGAACACCATTCACAAATAATTGCAGCTTTCACATTCAGGTAAACTTCTCAGCCAGCCCTCTTCAAAAAGGAGAACTGGACTCGGTCCACCCTCTTGTCAAAAATTATCAGTGATATTTGTCTTCGTCACGACCAGGATTTGAACTCCGACCTACGTCTTCATGAAGCGACCATGATGGCCACTAGCTCCGCGTTTGCTTATCGATTACCATTCCCACACACCTCTAGGGTTAGTCTCATGTTAACTGCTAGCGTTAGCGTTCAGTTGTTTCCCGAGCCGATTGTGCAGCCTGCAGAAGCTTCAATACTACACAAGCTGATGACTTCAGTGCAACGAAATAGCCCAGACTACAAAACGTTCAACTACTGCCTCTTCGCGGTAATCCTGCTGGTCGGATAATCATATATTGTGCGAAAAGGAAACTGAATCTCTTCTGTAACCTTTGCTGGTCAAAAAGTGTTCACCACTAAAGCCCTAAATAAAGATGGTGGGTACACTCTCAACGGTTAGCGATTGAAAGTCCTATGCACTCTTGTAGAACACAAATGCATCCGAAGAATGTAGGCACTCTGATCAGAGTCGTCAGCGTCCTTTTCTCAATCACGAATAGCGTAATGTTGTGGCTCCTGTTGTTAGGATGTGTGCATTCGTACATAAACAGCCATGAGTCCGACAAGATATTATCATGATCAGAGCTGTTGCTCATCACAATGCGAAGTTGGAGTGGCTGGCTGATGCAGTCGGCCTTTCTGTGGACCAGACTATCACTCAATGAACTAGTAGTCAGCAAAACTGGACTATGCATCTATATAAAGGATTTAATAAAGCAACCTTAAAATTAATATTGAAGGTTGGTTAGTTTTTCATACCGAATAATATAGACAGATCCATCAAGGTCCTCCAGAGGGATAACGATCCCTCTCTGAAAAGTACTGGGGGCTGTAAACCACAAGAGCACTTCATGTCAGTCAGCGTTCCGCTACTGTAGATCGCACGGTAACTGAATTATCACGCCATAAGCATGATCACTCATTCCACGGAATCCCAACTGCTGAACGCATCTGATCTTCAACCATTTCATTTGCATTACTGAGTAGTTGGGTAGATTTGATAAGTTAGAAGAGATTCAACTGCGAAACATCAGGACTTCAGCTGGTACAGCGCTTGCCGCCTTTGAGCACGTTGTTTCTGTCACTGGTCCGAATCCAGCCGAAGGTCTGGTTGTTCACAATTTAGTTCTTTCTAATGTTTCACTTACAGTTGGAAAGAGTTAGTATTCATAAGTGAAACCGAGTCGCGTCTGGTCTAGTCGTCAGTTATCATCTGTGCACGTTCCAATTGCAGCAAACGTATTACGTAAACTCGTAGACAAAAAGATGGACCGGTGGTTCGCAGCACTCAATCAGTGCGAATGCGATAATCGCGTTTCCACCAAGCAGACTTGCTGCACGTTTGAAGATGTATACCGGCCAACCACGTTTAGCTAATGTAAACAAGTAGCTATGGGCACCTTGACAAATACTGCCCACTTGGTTCACTGTAATAATCTAATCACCACAAATTCTCCTGTACCATTGGGGTTCGATACGCGTACTGTGGGTTTTGTCCAACCTGAATACTGAACACGTTCAACTGTACCTTGATTCCAGAGCCGATGTATGTCATTTTCGACCTTATCACGATCAGTGTAAGACAGGATCCGAACTTTCCAGAACTCCGGCATTGCTTTTGGTAGAAGTAGTAAATGTGCAACAGAATTTCACAGCCTTTCCAACCCCCTCTGATGCAACAACAACAAATTAGTGTTTGTTGTTCAAAACTGTGGGTAATCGTGACGGAATCGTAGTTTTATCAACACTCAATGGAATGCCGAGAAGATGCTCAATTCCATCTTGAACAAGTATATCTGGGCCCCATTTCTTCAGCCATCTATAACATGTTTACTTAAGTTTAGCAGAATCAACAAACAATGTAACATGCGAACCGACCGTTTCTACTCTGACTGTTCGCATCACTTGCCGACCAACTTTAGGGCAATGTGGAGACAACGGGGAACAGCGTTCTTCCGAAGTTGGGGTTCCAACAACAGTTGTATCCTTTTACATGGATAAGAGGAAAAAACACGAACAAATATGAGCCAAAGACCCAGTACGCCATGCACACGACTTACGCAATCGAAGGCCAAAACTGCGCCGACAACATAGCAGCACGCTCCGTTACACAATTCAAATGCCATCCATGCGCGTTTGTTGGTTTTGACTGCGCGTTACAATAATACACACACCATTTGACCGGTTTAAGAATGCAAACGAATCTTGGGTGGGTCCACCTACTGGAACTGTGGTAGGCCAAACGATCGCAGCAGTGTCAAAGCAGATCCAGTATTTGACCCGCATTCAAATTGTAGCTCATCCTTATTTATGACTGGCCATTGTGAGAGTAGCCCAGCGAATTTCACATCAATTAGATTCGTTTACCTTAAAATCGACAACCTACATGCAATACGTTTGAAAAGAGAGCTTCTGCCTTCAGAGTGAATCAGTCAACTGAATTCGGGCACGGACACTCAGTCGTTTTTTAGTTATATTCACCGCAAAGATAATAACAAGACTGCATGCAAGGTTTACAGGGTCACCCGGTAACATCGGAGTGTAATGTAGGCCCCACAGAGAAACATCTTTACATATTCTGTCGTCACGTCAATGCATTATACCATAAGCCTTCACTCATGCTAAGAATTATTTACCCACGGACTGCAATCGCTCGAACGCTTTCTAACTACACAAATCAACGATAAGCCCTTGGATCAACGCTGTTTCTTCAATGCCGAGATGAGGAAATTTTCTGTAGGCAAGACCTAGAAGGGCCGGGAGAAGCCGGGGGATAAAGGTGTTAGCGCGTTGACGTAGTGACGTCAGTACCAATCTTAGATTGTTTTATGTGTAGCTGTAAGCCGTATAAGTGCTCCTGTTCCTCCTGGCCGATGTGATGGTGGAGTAATTCAATTTTTACAGTCATCCGCATTGTGGTCATTACCAAACAAAGTAAATAAACAAACAATTTAGACAATTTACTTTCCACTGTAAATATTGCTTGACAGTAGGCCTCTTCATAGGTAAGTTAGATAATGGAGAAGGTAGTAATGGATGTTGCCATAATCCAACTACAAGTTGAACATCACTCATATTTGGTCACAGCCTTCGCATTCAGATAGACTTCCCAGCCAACCTCTTTCGAAAAGCACTATAACTTTTTCAGTTTAAAGTGTCTCGGTATCCATTTAAGACGTCCCAAGGGAGTCAGCTGGGTTTTGACGGTTAACGGGGTCACATGGCTGGTGTGAACATCGGTAAGCTAAAAAATGCAGAGACTGTTTGGTCTCTACATAGTGAGAGTAAGCCTGGTTAGCTTGCTTGGACCCGGTTACCTGGGACATCATGAATTGACACCGAGAAAACTTAAAGTGAAGAAGGTATAGACTCGAGTTTCGCTCTTGTTCGAATTCGTCCGTAGTGTATCAACTTGCCACGGTCAGGATTAAAACTCTGGCCACGCTTCCATTAGGCAGCTGTGCTGAATGCTGTGCAACTGATCTCGCATCAAGCACGACCGAATTGTTATATCTGAAGATCAACCACTTTTGGTTGTGAGTAATGATCAGGTAGTCCGACTGTTCCGATAAGAGACACAATTGTTGTCTGCTAACTCTAATCAATAACCCCATGATTAGGACTTCCAGGGCAAGCAGGAATATCAGGAATCATTAAACCTGTTAAGCGGCAATCTGATCATCACTCTTAGGCGAATGTGGTCGGTCACTCGGATCATGCTCAGGATGAGATCGCTAGCGCAGTAGTCAACAGGTCTGTCTAATGAAAGCGTGACTGGAGCTTCATTCCCGGTATTGGCGAGGAAATGTACTACTCACGAATTCTACCAAGAGCGAAACTCGAGTCTAATGCTCCCTTTCGAAAGAGGCTGGCTGGAAAGTCTATTTGAATGTGAAGGCTGCTACCCTATATGAGTGATGCTCAACTTTTGATGGCTAGCAGTAGTCTGCGAGGTCGTTCATCACCACCATTCCTTTTCAACTTCCACATGAATTTGAAACAATTGGTACCCTTGAGCAGTTTGAACAAAGCAGTTAGAACACGAAACCTGGTAGATGCAAGCATTTCGTATTGACTCATCAGTACCAAATTTACAATAACGTGGATGGGCTTTTTTATAACAAACGAATTGAGGGGTGGATGATCAATAAGCGGGTTAGGGTAAGTCATGAAGTCCAAGGAGGGTCAAGTTCACGAACAGTTGTTTCTGAACACATAAAGCTGGTTTGAGTCGATTAATTGCAACTGCTTCAGCAAACCGTAAGAATCTCGGGTTAGAATGACGCAACAGGATTCTGAACGCACAAGATGGATCGATAGCGTGACCGGTGGTCAGGACGTGTCTGGTGACTGAGGAAACCGCACGAAGCACGAAGAACCAATTTCGCCGGATCCTAGTAAGTACGTGCTGAACTGTTCTTCAGCACAGTTGGATCCGCTGCAACTAGAGGCGTTAGCCTTAGGTCTTGATTATAAAATACCATCACATAAGGCTGATCGTATTTGTGTTGAAGCCCAGTTTGAGAATCTTATTAATCAGTTATCTGACCTCCAACCAACTAGTGCTGACAATCTAGGTCGATTAAATACTAAGTTCACCGATAGAGCTTATGGGTTTATCAGGGCTCCAATTAATAGTCGGTGTGCTATTACAAGGCAATACCTACAATCATTAAGAGAACTTAAGTCAAAAAATGTGGTTATACTTAAGCCTGATAAGGGTTCTGGGGTCGTCATTCTAGACAAGGATGCGTATGTACAGAAGATGTTATCAATATTGGGTGACCAAACAAAGTTTCGGCGAACAGAGAGAGTGGACAACATGAGCGAAATAGAGGACCGGATAGGACGACATCTTCAGCTGCTCTTGCAGTTGCGGATTATTGACGAGGTAACGTATAAGTCTCTTAAACCGTGCGGACCGTCAACACCTCAACTTTACGGCCTACCAAAGACCCACAAGTCTGGGATGCTAATTAGGCCAATTTTGGCGATGACAAACTCACCTTACCACAAATCAGCACGCTGGTTGGTCACTATTCTAACCCCAGTAAAACAGAAATTTCAGAAATACTCCATTGAAGATTCCTTTGAATTGATCAGTGATCTGGACAGAATCAATCTTGCTAATGAACTGATGTGCTCTATAGATGTTCAGTCACTTTTCACAAATGTCCCGCTGCATGAAACGATTGACTGCATTTGTGAGCTCGTTGAAATGAGTCACACTTCGTTACCACTTTCCACCGACATGTTGAAGGAAACTTTGCTGCCCTGTACTGAGTGTGTCAGTTTTCGTTTCCTTGAACAGTCCTACCGTCAAATAGACGGAGTAGCCGTGGGAAGTCCACTAGGTCCCATCTTAGCAGACTTTTTCATGCTAAAAATTGAGCAACAGCTAGTTACCGAGATAGAAAACTTGTCATATTACAAGCGTTACGTCGATTACATCTTAATTTTCAGTCGATCGAAACAAATGATAGATAACCTGGTGCAACGTCTATATAGTTGCCATCCTAATCTAAAGGTCACTCGTGAATTTGAGGTCGGCAACTGCCTGCCATTTCTAGATACCCTAATAAGTCGTCGGGAAGATGGCTCGGTTAGAAGAACCGTGTATAGGAAACCATCATGGTCAGGTCAATACTTAAACTTTAGCAGCTTCACACCGATCGAACACAAACGAGCACTAGTAACTACTCTCTTCACACGAGCAAGGCG
Organism: Paragonimus westermani; assembly: GCA_008508345.1. NCBI lineage: Eukaryota > Metazoa > Platyhelminthes > Trematoda > Plagiorchiida > Troglotrematidae > Paragonimus > Paragonimus westermani. The sequence continues at coordinate 42,774 of QNGE01004016.1, forward strand.
AATCTGTACGCCCGATAGCCTCGCTGAGGAACTAGATCTGATCACGTCTGTCCTACAGTCAAATGGTTACCCCCAGAAAGTTCATAGATAGCCACAGTAGACAAAAATTACCACCCGAAGAGGTGGTCATTGTACAGAAAAAGAGTCTGCATAGAGCTGCCTTTTAGGGGTGATTATGTCATGCACCCAACAACACAGCGATTAAGAAATTCAATTAAACGAACGTTTAATGCAGCTGAAGTCCGTGTAATCGCTCGGACCCAGAAGCTACCAGTGCCTTCAATCAAAGGAGATCAGCCTATCGGTGCCACTCCACATTGTGTTTACCAATTTGTATGTAACTGCGAAGAAAGTTACATAGGCAGAACCGAGAGATGCTTAAGCTCCAGAATGAAGGAACATTATCGATCCATCTTGTGCGTTCAGAATCCTGTTGCGTCATTCTAACCCGAGATTCTTACGGTTTGCTGAAGCAGTTGCAATTAATCGACTCAAACCAGCTTTATGTGTTCAGAAACAACTGTTCGTGAACTTGACCCTCCTTGGACTTCATGACTTACCCTAACCCGCTTATTGATCATCCACCCCTCAATTCGTTTGTTATAAAAAAAGCCCATCCACGTTATTGTAAATTTGGTACTGATGAGTCAATACGAAATGCTTGCATCTACCAGGTTTCGTGTTCTAACTGCTTTGTTCAAATTCCACATGGACGTCATCAGAGGGACGGCCTTACAAATTCGATCAGGTGAAGAACGGTATCGTAAAACGAGTGGTGATGCCACACTTCGGAACTTGGCAATTCACCAAGAGCTCAAACGGAGGCTGACAATAGATCGGAATTCAAATCTTCGGCCACAGAAATGTTATTGTTTTTGAGTCCTAAATACAACAGTTTTGTACCTAAATGTACAAATACTCGTATCACATATGGACAGTCTAACTTTTGTTTGAATGGTTATAGCTCTACTTGGTAACAAATGGAGAACTGGAGCAATATTCAACACTAAATCACACGCCAAGAGTAAACCAACTCCCCAATATGGCGACCTTAGTATGAATTAGATGTTGCTGTCGTGAATTTCCGAAGTTTATGCTATTTGATAATCATTAATACAATACGGTTTGATCGTTGTCTGAATTGTTTCAAAACATCCCAGTGCGGAACGCAACATGAAAGTCCCAAGAATGAGTGGTTGTTACACAATTACCTAGATTTCGGGCGGACTCGAGTGATGCCTGCTTTCATAACGCAACCGTTCAATAATCCAACGCGCACAATTTGAAGTGTATACACATGCTTATCTCACACCCAGGGTCAAACATTTTTCAAAAGTGCGAGTGGTAGTTTAAACGTGCTGGTCACGTGTTAGGACGGGTGAATCCTAACTGCAAAAATCGAATCTGTAGTCGGATTTGAGATATTACGGCAACAGTCACCACCACCATCGTCATAAACAGCAATAGATCGGTGGTTCTCACTCCCCAATATGTCAACCGGATGACGACAACCGAAGAAATTACGTATAGCGGCCCTAGAAAGCGGCTGCAGTTTTGCTTTCCCTTCAAAGCTGTTTGTAAACAATAGACACGTTACAATAAACTAGTTACTGAAGCATCTTCCCTTGGTGCCGTGGGCTAGGAATCTTAGGAATTAATTTGAGCAGTCATCTGACCTAGCACGTCACGAGGAATCGAACACTTGCCACAAAAGCTAGCAGTTAAATTCTTATGACCGGCTACCTTGATGAATAGGTTTATCCCGTAACCACAGTTAGGTTTGGTATGGTTTGGTCATAGACTCAATAATGTAGGAATGTCTCTGGCACTCACAAGATGCCGGCTTGGACCTCCTACCTGGTGAAAATGGACCTCCTACCTGGTGAAAGACTGACTGACCTTGATTATGTCGACAACGTGTTGCTGTTTGAAAACTTTCAAACTGCAAAAACAATGCTTGACGCTATTCCGAGCCCTACTAAGTACTTCAGAATACACTTTGCAGTCTCGAAATGCAAAGTGCTTTCGCAAGATTGCTGATTGCGTAGATTTAGTGTTAGATAATGATGTGGAGGTTTCTGATTGGTTTGTGTACCTGTATAGCTGCATCAACCGCAGCGGGGATTTAGAGAATGAAATTGAGGTACACATCTCTGAAGCTAGGGCGGTGCTCGCTAATCTGAGGCACTTATGGCGACAAAGAGGTACCTCTCTGATGCTTAGGGGTCGCTTATGTAAGGCAATGGTGAAAGATGTAGCGCTTTACGATAGCGAAACTTGGCCGCTCACGGTTGAGGACGTGGACCGTCTTCAGGTATTTGACCACCGATGTCTGCGTTCAATGGCTCGTATCGGGAGGCTCGTATCGGGTGGCACCAACGAGTAAGCAACGAAGAGGTCAAGGAGCGGGTGTTTTGTACCGATCGTCACACGAGTTCTCCCGTCCACACCTTACATTTCCCCATACCTAGATGGTTAGTTAATGTACCAAGGATGCCATATAGTCGTCTGCGACACCGAGCACTTTTTGCCGACGCTACGACCGATTGGTGCAAGGTGCGAGATGGACAGATGACCTGGCGTGGAGAAATAAAGTAGTTCGCGAAGGAGTTGGCCACTATAGATCCAGTTCGCCTCTCAGGGTCGGCGGCTAGAGGCTAGGTGAGATGGCGGATCAGCAAACTCGGTGGCATGAATATTGTCGTTGTTTGGCCGAGTTGTCTGTAAAGTGAGTGGATTTAGTGACACGGGTCAGTGAAAGCCGTAAAGAAGCTGTCTTCCTGATGACAGCTCGGTTATTTGTTTGCAGGGTGTGGGCACCTTGATGTTGAATTTTTGAATACAGATGTAGCTATCTTTCGTAGTTGGGCCTCTTCCCCTTCCCTTCCTTTTCCCCTATTTTTCTATACAGGGTTTGCTTTCCTTCCTCATGATAGTGTGGTAGTTGAGTATCACTGACGTATTGCTGTCTCTGATGATGGTGACGATGATTATGCTAGTGGGTAAAATGATTTACAGAACATTGCATACTTGCTCGAATATCTCCTGTTGTTCGCGCATTAACCGCTCGCGTTCTTCATTGTCCTGATGTTTGAACCGGTAACTCGCGCTCAGCATCCTGCGACCTTTGAGTTCTTCTTTGGCTTCTTCGCTAGCCTCCATAGCAAACTGCTTATAGACCGACAAGTTCATAGCATCCAATCCTGCAGAGAGAGGGGAATGAGGAAAGATTGTGACCTGATTACCTTGAAAAATGTGCTCCGGGCTGATGGTCTTCTTCTTCGCCATAGCACAGGCGATATTGGCTTGAGTGGCCAATTTGTGGATAAAAGCATGACAACAATTCAGCAACAATTCACGAGTTTCAGTGGTTAATCTGGCATCAGGAACAATGTCTTTGATAAATTTGTTTAGCGCAGCTCTTGGAATAGAGACTTCATCTTCTTCTTTACATTGTAAATCCTCCTCTTCATCTGCATTCCGATGATAGTTAAGGGCACCTGACACAAACTTACAACTCATTCTGAGAACCTAAGTTCCTCAAGAGGGGCAGCGTAGTTTACGATCCTACGCACAAAAAAGGAGACATCATCGTAGAAAACAAAGGTGGGGATGAGTCAGTTGCCAGTCACTAAACAAAAGGGATTATAATCCAGTGACTGGTAAAGAATATCTCGAGTGGACAAAGAAATAGAAATCATTGATAAAAACTAACCCACAAAGAAGTCTGAAGCACTGGTTACCACTGATGAGTTTGGGAAAGACCAATAACATCATCATCATCATCATCATCATAGACAGCAATACATCAGTGATTCACACTAATGCCTAACTGCCACACAACCATGAAGAAACAGCAAACCCTATATGGAAAGAAAGAAGGAAAAAGAAGGGGACGGGAAGGGACCAAACTATTGAAAATGACTACGTCCATATTCAAACATTCAACATCAAGGTGCCTACACCTTGCAAACAACACGAACGAGCTGTAAGTGAGAGTAAGGCGTCATCAGCGAGACAGCTTCCTTACGGCTTTCA
>QNGE01004016.1:49733-67845 GCA_008508345.1 Paragonimus westermani
AGCCTTTGGCTCAAAAGCCTGTACCGCAAGGCAGCGGGTGGGTGGCGGTGTACCAGAAATGGTGCGTTTTTCAGGAAGAGATGCCAACCATCTTCCAACCCCCAACCTGGAGGACCAGGAGACTGTGGTTTGTCAGACCTCTACCTTTTGGCCTGCCTGGTGTGAGTAACTCTGTCCAGTTTAGCCCAAAAGGTCATGGAGATGCGCAAGCCGTCACACCACGTCAAGGTCCAGTCTCATCGTGACGGTACGTAGAATGTCTTGCGCAGAGATTTCGGTCGTATCTCACTGGTTACTTTCGCGAAACTAACATGCACATTATATAGTGGGGGCCACCAGCAGTGCAAAATCAATCCAGTTGTGTATTAGACAGTCAGTCCGGTGACCAAAGCGGAAGCAGTAAGATGCAACTGAAGCATACTCATTGGCAAGAAACATGATCACAAGATCCATAAAATCTAACGACTGATGGACTCCTCCTATTCCTCCTTAATCCATTCTGCGTTCATTTTAATCAGCTTTAATCTACATACGTTCTCTTAACTACCGTTCGATTTGTATTAATTTTTTATTCGTTTCTAACCCATCCCGTTTGATCTGTATGGATTTTCCAGCCATACCTTTCTACTTATGGACTCACATTACCATCTTGACTCGCAGCAATCGGGATATTACATCAAGTTCATGAGATATACGTCAATAGGTTGCGATCGAAACGTCACTACGCAGGTCACCTAAAGTAATATTGTTGGCCAATTAAAAGCCAACAAAGAAGATTGGCAGCATCCGATTCTAGGTTACCTGCCACAATGACAGGAGCCAAAGAACGCCTGTGCACAAACGCTACCGCAAGTGGCTTGTGTTGGATCATGTAAGTTCCCACTCACATAACCCACATCTGGTGTAGACCCAGAAGAATAAGAGCCGGAGGAGACAGGGTGGAGGTCTTTGCAGTCCAGCCGGTCAGCCACACCACAGGCTCAAAGATAGTAGTGAGTTCGTTAACACTGAATAATGACGAAGTTGCGGGCCGTCGCATGGGTTCCTTTGAAGCTTCCACACCAGTTGCGGATGTGCCATCACACAGCATCTAGCTGAAATTCAGTAGGGAGTTTTATTGGAAGATTGATGGAGTACAATGGGTTCCCCCATTGTTCCAATTTTGGAAAGTGGGCAGTTTTACATGAACAATCGAGCGGTTCGCCCCTACCGACGACATGTGAACAATATTTTTTATTTACCTAATTGATGTGGACGTAAACCGTGTCCTCGGTTTGCTCAATCAGGCACACCACTCCACCCAGCTTGCCGCAGAACTGAGGGTGAGTGACGTACGTCACTGGAACACGTGTTCTGCTTCGTCGGCCTTAATATGCTACCACTTACACAGATAGAGTTGTTCGCCGACGTTCAGAGGACCACCAATGATTTCATCAAGATCCACCTTGTGCAGAATTATGTATAAGGTATACCCGCACGCAAAAAATAGGCTAATATTCCATATATACATACATGTGCAGTTGAGATAAACGAACCAGCAGGGTGTAGCAGTCGACTGAGGGCAGTCCAGTGCTATTAGTCGCCCTGATATTCTCACGTTAATATTAATAGTAGCCAGTGTCATGTGATTAATGAAGTTCAGGAAAAATTGAGCACACCCGAAACGACGAGACAAAAATATACCGCGCTCTCACGTCTCACAGAAACGTGTGACAAACTCGTATTGTCATTTGCAAGTTGTGTTGTAAAAACATATCGATTACAAGTAGTGCACTGGCTGCACAGAACAAACCTGTCAAAATTCCTTGAAAATCGTAGTCTGAGAAGAGGTGTCGCATTACATCATGACAAATGTGTAACCTATCACTTTAGTCGTCCAAAACGTTTCATTATTCATAATTGTCACTTTTACCGTATATATAAGCTATTTGTCTATTGGTCGAATCAATACATACTTCGTCCCCGCGTGCCTTGCCTTCTGCATTCACGTGGTCGTCATTATCGTGAGCTAACCGTTGCGATATCCCTCTCAACACGGCGGGGGAAACAAAGTCGTTGGGATTTCCCTGTTGTTCAACAGGAACTTTCTTCTAGCAAACAGTGTTCCCAATGTGGTAGAATCCACTGTGAAGATACTGTGAGTCACTGTAAATATATTCGTTCCAACACAAACGTAAGCTAGGGTTAGATAGCTTAACTAACGCAAAAACTTAATATCATGTAAACAATTCCGCAAAAAACTACGTATTGAATTATCCGTCGAAGGTTAAATGATCACAACGTTTTTCTAAATATCAGGTAAAAATTGTTTCGCCGTTCGTTCTACAAATACTCTTCATGCGATGAAATACTCTACAACGTCTGGACATTGTGAAACCCCTAGTGATTGAGCGATTTGCGAGATATTCGATTGTCAGCCATCCCCAAGTCATTAACGAACCACCATCTATTTATCAGTCTATAGGGTCAGGTCAGGTCACAAGACCTGCGGCGCTTTCCATGGTGCTCAGTTTCTTGTACTCATGTGCCCCACGGATCTCACTGTATTGCAACAGCTGGAGAAGGCAAAGCTTCAATTCATTTCATAGGAAATCTTAAAAGACCGTGTGACCATGGTCGGAAGAATCGCTGACTAATCTGGCAACTTTTTAGGTTGGTATGCAGGGACACCGCTGTTGCTGATGCTACCTTGCCTCTTCCAGAATCCAGTTGCCTGGTAACTTGCCGAGTAACAGGGATGGAAAAGATAGGTAAGGCATTTTGTGAAGGATAACTAGGTATATGATAGAAAGAAAACTGGAAAAGGTAGAAGTCGACAATTCAGTCGTGCCTAATGTGAGGTCAATGGCGCAGTGGTCAACACGGTTGTCTCATGAGCGTGTGGCCGGAGTTCAAATCCCAGCCGTTGCAAGGATATGCACTACTGACGAGCTCCAATGAGAGCGGAACTTGGGTCCGGTGCTTCTTTTCGAAAGAGGCTGGCTGAAAAGTCCATCTGAATGCGAACGCTGCGATCAAATGTGAGTGATCGTCAACTTAAAATTAAAATACTTGTCAACGCATTGCTCGAAACCTTTTGCCGTCTGGTTAGCACCACTTCTGATGGCAACTTATTTCAATTGCTCACTACTCTGTAGGAGAAGTAAGCCCGAAGGTATCTGTTCGCACCTGAGTTTGCGAATTCCCAATGACGTCCCCGAGGCGCTGGGACGCCAGTGCTGGTAAAGTGCTGCTCATCAGTATCAATCGAATCATTCGGCAATTTAACGGTTTCAATCAAGTCTATTCGTTTGTCTCATCTCTAAGGCGAAAACCCCCAATATCCAAGGACTAAGTCACAAACCATGGCAGAAAGGTAACCATAACTGGAGACTAAGGTCATAGATTTTGCTCTCGAAGTATCCGCTCAGGCTTCCGTCCGTAGTAGAAAGCGGAGACTCGGTTTCTGTAGTCGTCATCCCAACAGCCGACGCCCCAACCACAAGCACGAGTATTGAGGGCACTGAAATCGCATAAAAACCACCTTCCGAGTTACTTGCCCCAAAACCTAACAAACAGCTCCACAGAAAATGTTTCTTCCCAAGAGTTCGGGACGAAAGCAGCCTGTTGGGGCTGCATCCCGTGATTCAAAAAGCATCTCTTTGACCCGCCCCAATAGGTACTTCTATCAGCGGCCGCATAACACCACGCGCATTACCCTATTTTAAACCTCATAACCAGTAGACGAGAAAGTCAAATTTCCGCGGATGAAAACTTCCAAACACCTCCCAACAAAGCGGAATTTAACAGCTGCGCAGAGACCACCATTTGCGAAATCAAGAATGATGGTCAAGCGTCATGTAGAGTCGCTGACGTGCGCATGGGCGATAAATTTGACGCTCTGTGGCTTTGACTAGCAGTACGTAGCCAATACTCACTTCCAGTGGAGGTTATTTACCGTTCTCCCTCATCCGACATCTCCAACGACGACACTCTCGTANGTCTATTCCCAGGATAAATGTTCGGCTTACCAACCTGAAAGTCGCGTGAGTGCACCAAGTTTGCCCTCTCGATTTGATATCCATCGGTGCGATAATGGATGACCCAGTTTTTCGTGTACGAAAAGAAATTCACTCCCAAACTGATCCAGACACTCACGAGTTTAGCGGGCTTTTACGCATCTATAAAATCCCCTGACGTGTTATAGAGTCACTTCTGGTGGCATGGAACGGGTATCTTGAATAGGGACAAGGTTCAATTGAGGAGGGCCATCGTGAAGGCGTTGAACAGGAACACGAGTTCGAGGCAGGGGCCCAAGGTATCCGGATCCAGTCAGTTTTCCTTGCTCACTGTCATCGGACGTCTGTTCATCTGGAAGGCGATCATTGAAAACAGTGAATACCAAGAACAGAGTAAGATTACTCGCATAATGAAATTTTAGGTGAATGAGAATCAAGCAAAGCTTTAAAACGATCCATAGAAGCGCTGCTGACGGCCTTAGAAGGAAGGCTGTTCCAATGGTTAATAACCCTGTAAGGAAGGATCTTCTGCCTAATAAAGGTCCGACGATGAAGCTTGAGAAGCTTCCTGTTATGTCCTCGCCGGTGGTCGTCATTCGCCACATTGAAGAACTGTTCTACGAGACGTACTTTGAGGAAGAATTGTATGAAAAATGAATCACCGCAGAGTCGTTTAAATTCAAGTGAGTACAGGCCAAGAATTTCAAGTCGAGTCCCTCAGGCCCGCGGCCACCTTGATAGCCGCGCGTTGGACACTCTTAACCTCTAATATGTCGTTCTTCAGGCCGGTATACACAACCTGATTCGCATACTTGAGGAGCGGTCTTATATAGACCCCGTAAAGCGTTCAAAATGCTTTCTTGTCCATGCGGGGGAAAGTGCGTCTAATCAACCTGAGGGCGGCAAATCCCTTTTTTGCTGTCATCTCATTGTGAAACGCGGAAAACAAGTTAGACGATGACCAGATGCCCAGATCTTTCTTCAGATCGATTTTCGTAATGTCTATTGTGCTAAACGCACTATGAATCGTGAAACCGTTGCCAGAATCTCTACCGAGTGACATGTGAGCACACTTATTGTCACTTAGTGGGAGACTCCAATTGTCCGACCAGCGCTTGATCTCGTCAAGACCAATCTGTAGTGCACTGGGATCAGTGACATTCCTGATTTTTCGGTCGTCTGCGTTGCTGGAAATGTTGTTCGGAAGGTCGTTGATGTAAATGAGGAACAACAAAGGACCTTGCACTGACCCTTGGGGAACTCCCGCAGAAATGAAAGTGGGGGACGAAAGGTCTGACCAGGTCTTAACTCTAAAAGTTATCAAGAAAAGAGGCAATCCAGCGAAGAACCTCTCCTTTAATACCATACACTTCCAGTTTGTGTTTCAGGGGGCTGTGTGGGACACGGTCAAAAGCCTTGGTGAAATGAAAGAAGATAGCATCTGAGATGAGGCCATCATCTTTGGCCTCCGTCAGACTATCCGTGAAGATAAGCGTGTTCGTCATGCATGACCGATTAGGAAGGAAGCCATGCTGGTTGGAAGAGAAAAGATGGTTTGGTAAGAAGTGATTGAGGATTGCGCGCTCCATTATTTTGCACGGAATGCTAGTGAGGCTGATTGGCCGATAGCTAGCCGGGGAGCGCCGGTCGTCCACTTTAAATGTGGGTGTGACCGTCGCCTCTTCACATACACTAGGGCGAATGGCAGTCTGGAGTGTTTGCTTGAACAGTTTATAAAGGAGTTCCGACAGACTAGCAACTTTCTTTTCAAGAATTGTGAGACAGATCCTGCCAGGACCCCTTGCACGATATGAATTAACCTTGAGTAAGAGGTCTTCAACATTTAGCACAGAAAACTCAGCGGTAACAAGTGGTTGCGTGATGTACTGCAGCGGCAGGATAGGATGTCAATTAGGCAGTGCGACGTTGTAGACTGTCGAGTAGTACTCCCTGAATAACTCTTCCACAACTACGGAGTCAGATGAATTCTCCCCGTCGGGCAGTCGCAAAGAAAGTGCTGAAGGTTCAATTTTTTGTAGTTGTCACATATGCCTGAATAGGAATCTTTTGTTTCCGCGGGCTCTGAGGTGTTTTCACGGATTTCCTGCCTGCATATGTTTCGGACATAGTGGAACGCGCCCAGATCCTCCGAGTTTTCCGTAAGCTTATACTTCGCAGATAAATGGGGACGGTCACCGAGGAGACGACGTATCACGTGCGGAAGGGGTGGCCGATAAGAGAAAGTGCACAGTTTGCGTGATACAAATAAGTCGTCCATTTTCTGAATCGCGCTTTGAAACGTACGGTAGTTTTAGTCCATGGGATCAAAGTCAAGAAGAAGTGAACCTAGGTAGGTTCTCAGGCCGTTAAAGTCAGCCCGATTAAAGTTTCGAACTGTGGACTTTTTGCTGGTTGTTGTGACCAGTAGCAGATAAGATCAAAGGTTAGCTGAGAGTGGCCACTGTGTCCAAGTTGCGGCTTGATGATCACTCTGTTTACCAAGTGGCTCTCGCTAGTGATTATTAAGTCGAGCAGAGAGGGAATCTGATCAAAACCATGCCGCGTCGGGGCGCTGACTTGCTGTGTCCACACCTTCCGTCGTATCAGCGTCGATAAGAAAGTCGAGACTCCGCTTTCACAGTCATGGTGGGAAAATGATGCCCAGTTTATCTTGAGTGCATTAGAGTCATCCATAATAAGCAGATGAGTAAAGCGTTGTATTCCTGGGAAGTTGCTTAGATTTACTACGAGAGTGTCGTCGTTGGAGATGTCGGATGAGGGAGAACGGTAAATAACCTCCACTGGAAGTGAGTATTGGCTACGTACTGCTAGTCAAAGCCACAGAGCGTCAAATTTATCGCCCATGCGCACGTCAGCGACTCTACATGACGCTTGACCATCATTCTTGATTTCGCAAATGGTGGTCTCTGCGCAGCTGTTAAATTCCGCTTTGTTGGGAGGTGTTTGGAAGTTTTCATCCGCGGAAATTTGACTTTCTCGTCTACTGGTTATGAGGTTTAAAATAGGGTAATGCGCGTGGTGTTATGCGGCCGCTGATAGAAGTACCTATTGGGGCGGGTCAAAGAGATGCTTTTTGAATCACGGGATGCAGCCCCAACAGGCTGCTTTCGTCCCGAACTCTTGGGAAGAAACATTTTCTGTGGAGCTGTTTGTTAGGTTTTGGGGCAAGTAACTCGGAAGGTGGTTTTTATGCGATTTCAGTGCCCTCAATACTCGTGCTTGTGGTTGGGGCGTCGGCTGTTGGGATGACGACTACAGAAACCGAGTCTCCGCTTTCTACTACGGACGGAAGCCTGAGCGGATACTTCGAGAGCAAAATCTATGACCTTAGTCTCCAGTTATGGTTACCTTTCTGCCATGGTTTGTGACTTAGTCCTTGGATATTGGGGGTTTTCGCCTTAGAGATGAGACAAACGAATAGACTTGATTGAAACCGTTAAATTGCCGAATGATTCGATTGATACTGATGAGCAGCACTTTACCAGCACTGGCGTCCCAGCGCCTCGGGGACGTCATTGGGAATTCGCAAACTCAGGTGCGAACAGATACCTTCGGGCTTACTTCTCCTACAGAGTAGTGAGCAATTGAAATAAGTTGCCATCAGAAGTGGTGCTAACCAGACGGCAAAAGGTTTCAAGCAATGCGTTGACAAGTATTTTAATTTTAAGTTGACGATCACTCACATTTGATCGCAGCGTTCGCATTCAGATGGACTTTTCAGCCAGCCTCTTTCGAAAAGAAGCACCGGACCCAAGTTCCGCTCTCATTGGAGCTCGTCAGTAGTGCATATCCTTGCAACGGCTGGGATTTGAACTCCGGCCACACGCTCATGAGACAACCGTGTTGACCACTGCGCCATTGACCTCACATTAGGCACGACTGAATTGTCGACTTCTACCTTTTCCAGTTTTCTTTCTATCATATACCTAGTTATCCTTCACAAAATGCCTTACCTATCTTTTCCATCCCTGTTACTCGGCAAGTTACCAGGCAACTGGATTCTGGAAGAGGCAAGGTAGCATCAGCAACAGCGGTGTCCCTGCATACCAACCTAAAAAGTTGCCAGATTAGTCAGCGATTCTTCCGACCATGGTCACACGGTCTTTTAAGATTTCCTATGAAATGAATTGAAGCTTTGCCTTCTCCAGCTGTTGCAATACAGTGAGATCCGTGGGGCACATGAGTACAAGAAACTGAGCACCATGGAAAGCGCCGCAGGTCTTGTGACCTGACCTGACCCTATAGACTGATAAATAGATGGTGGTTCGTTAATGACTTGGGGATGGCTGACAATCGAATATCTCGCAAATCGCTCAATCACTAGGGGTTTCACAATGTCCAGACGTTGTAGAGTATTTCATCGCATGAAGAGTATTTGTAGAACGAACGGCGAAACAATTTTTACCTGATATTTAGAAAAACGTTGTGATCATTTAACCTTCGACGGATAATTCAATACGTAGTTTTTTGCGGAATTGTTTACATGATATTAAGTTTTTGCGTTAGTTAAGCTATCTAACCCTAGCTTACGTTTGTGTTGGAACGAATATATTTACAGTGACTCACAGTATCTTCACAGTGGATTCTACCACATTGGGAACACTGTTTGCTAGAAGAAAGTTCCTGTTGAACAACAGGGAAATCCCAACGACTTTGTTTCCCCCGCCGTGTTGAGAGGGATATCGCAACGGTTAGCTCACGATAATGACGACCACGTGAATGCAGAAGGCAAGGCACGCGGGGACGAAGTATGTATTGATTCGACCAATAGACAAATAGCTTATATATACGGTAAAAGTGACAATTATGAATAATGAAACGTTTTGGACGACTAAAGTGATAGGTTACACATTTGTCATGATGTAATGCGACACCTCTTCTCAGACTACGATTTTCAAGGAATTTTGACAGGTTTGTTCTGTGCAGCCAGTGCACTACTTGTAATCGATATGTTTTTACAACACAACTTGCAAATGACAATACGAGTTTGTCACACGTTTCTGTGAGACGTGAGAGCGCGGTATATTTTTGTCTCGTCGTTTCGGGTGTGCTCAATTTTTCCTGAACTTCATCAATCACATGACATGAAATATGTCGTAGAGTTTCTCCCGTATTCGACTACGTTGACGATGTTCTGATTGCTGGCCGCTATTAACGAAATGCATCTATCTCATATCCCTTTCGTTCTCGATCGTTTCGCGCAATATGATCTTAAAATCAACATTGATATGTGTGCTTTCGAAGTTAGCTCACTGGATTTCCCGGAACACCACATCGGTCAAACCCGCATCACATCTTTGCCAGATGAAGTTTCGTCTACCCCAAATTTTCTGATTCCCACTACGATGACCAATCTTCGACGATTCCTCGATATACTCAACTATTATCGGCGTTTCATTCCTAATGGCGCGAACATTTCAAAACTTTTAAACGACCTGGTCGATTCAATCTGCAAGTCAATTAAACTCCCACCCGAATCCAAACTGGCATTCTCAGCCGCGGAGGATGCCTCATGTCCTGCCACCAATCTGTGCATGACCCAAATGTTAATCTTCATGGATAGCCTGACGAATGTCAAATTAAATGGTCATATCTCGGATGCTATCTTCTTCTACTCTGCCAAAGCTTTTGACCGTTTCCCACGCGGTCCGGTTGTAAATAAACCAGCATCTTATGAGAACAAAGAAAAAGTCCTCCGCTGGATGACATCTTTTATTGACCCAGAGATCTGTGTTGAATGTCGGCGTTGGTAGATTCTGACGTGAATATTTCGGGAAATTCTGCCGGGCAGCCGATCCCCTGGATTATTTGGTGGATTTCATGTGGGTCACTGGGACGGTTGGGTGATAGGTTCCAAATATGAGACTTCCGAGCTCCTGGTGTGGCTTCGTAGCTCAGCTGGAAAAGCGCTGGCTACGTCAAGACCTGTTGTCTCTGTCGCTGGCTACGATCCTGCCAGATCCCTGGATTTTCATAGGTGAGTCTCATCTGATACATCAATTGCCTTCCCGGTGTTAGGTCTAGAGTAGCTTTTCATTATGCTGACGATATAATATCTGAGGTCTTTGTGGTCACAGTGCGCTACAGATTGACCTTGCCCATGGTATGTGCGGATTGCATGACTGTAGTCGCCTTCCAAACGACAGCAGGTTACGCGTCCCTTGGAGGAGATTCCGAGAACCTATTCGTGATGCACGATGCACAGAATTTGTTAGATATCGTGGAAGTTGGCCTCAAGAGCACTTGGGAACCTGGCTGTTGCCCAGTTTATCCTTCTGTTACCACCACTGGATAGCCACCAGAAAAATTTGGAACTTTTGAAGTGATAAAAGAGGTTCCTCTCACACGGACAGACATGCCTTGCAAACGCTTTACAGGGTCCATAAGAGACTATTACTGAGATGTGTTAGCCAAGTCGTCCACACCGTCCTGAGAAGGAACAGTCTCAGCACTGAACGTCTTCGGCGAGTAGCCACCAAAGTGAACACTGACTTGTGGCACTTCTCTTACGAGTCCGTCTTGAGTTTCTCGATCGTTATCCAATTGAGTTTCAAGGGCCCAGCCGGAAATTATTCTTTCCACCATTTTTCTTTGTCGTGGGACCCGCGCAGCAATCCTTTACCCCAGTAGCTGAAACCTGTCAGAGTGTTCACGATAGGGGGCTCTATATGCCTCGACCCTGAATCCTTCTCAGGCAACAGTTCTCCTATAAGGTTAACAGCAACTGAACTGATCCTCCATTGGCAGTTGTTAGCTCCTCACCTAGGGGCGGTTTTGAGGTGTCATTAGATTCACACACACTTACAACATTGTTAAATTAGTATTTTACCTCGTTCTTGGCAATCTTTGTAACCCCAAAGACCGGTGTTGCAACCCGCCTTCGGCGACTCCTCTTTATGTCAACAGAAAGCGGTCAGTTATCAAAAAGAAAAAACTAAATAGATCCGGGTGACTTGGGCCTCTAACCTACAGTCTGTGAACAAATCTCTATAGCCGCTGAATTTGACGAGTAGGGTGAACAGCGACGTTACTTGAATTGATCTCTGCAGCACCCTATGCGGGGTTTTACGGATCGCTGAATAAGTGTCATCAACTCGGACGGAGACGGTGCGCCCACTCAGATACGTACCCAAGTAACACAGCAGTCGCCGTCCAATTCTATACAATTGCAGTTTAGAAGGCATCGTGGTATGTTTTACTCTATCTAAAACTTATGAGAAGTCCAGCACGATAAGGATCACTATCTGCAGAATCAACTGCTTTGGTCAATTGCTCATGAGCAGTTACTGAGTCGGTAATGCAAGAGTGGACCTGCCTGATACCGGGCTGTTGAGGGGGTGGACATTCCGTGTGTGTAGAGAGGCTGCTGGAGGAAGTCGTCGACACACTTTCCATTACATTTGAACAGACGCCGAGGAAGGAAATGGATTTGCAGCTGGAGGCCGTTTTACCCACAACGCCTCTTTGAAGCAGCACCACTTTACTCTTCTTGTAGTCAGTAGGTATTTCACCCTCCTCGAAGGATCTTCGGGGCAGGCCGCTAAGGACTATAGCCAGGCTATCTACGCAATCTTTAGCAGTCCTAGTGGTATATTGTCAGGACTTCTAGACCTGTTTCAGTTTAACTCTTTAATTTTGGCAAGAACAGTGATAAGACTGAAATCTGCGTCGTTATGAACGGAGACATATTTTGCAATGGACCAACAAGATGGTCCCGACGAAATTTCCCAAAAACATCTCTAATCTTACCAGCAATAACTTCTGATGCCTAATGTAAGCAGACTGTTAATACCTTGACTGACTGAAGAGTTTCTAGACAACGAACTACAAAACCACTCGGGTTTTTTATATCACGAAAGATTGGAATTCAGGTTTACCACCAACAACAGCCTCGTTACACGTTTCTTGTGAGTTCATGTTGACTGTGAGCTTAAGAATTATGGCTTAGATTGAACTGCATCGAATCAGGACGTCAGTGGCAAATAAGTTCTCTGGATGTCATACTAGTTTGCTGTACCTTAGTGGAATGATTAGGTTGGTCGACGTGTCGACAGTGACGTTAGGCGATTTCCAAAATACTTCTAGGAAGAGTGAAGGCGGTAAGTTTCCTGAAACTTCTAAAAAGTAGTCCTTCACACGTACGTAATTTCACTTGAGGTAGTTACGCGATAGTGGAGCACCGGCTACCATCCTGGAAGAGACGTGAACAAACCTGAAAGAATCGAAGCAAGATCACTACAACCTATAGACATCTCGGTGTTGATGTACCCAGTAAACCAGGCTTGCTAGTGAAAGCTAGATATGAACTAGACGGCGCTCAAATCTAGTGCCACCTGGTGGAACGTAGTGCATTTTCAGTCCTATTTCAGTACTGGTGTACAAAAGCGACATTTCAGAGGAGTTCCAATTAGTGTGCTTGCTCAGAGCTTTAAAAATCAATATCCGGGTGACTTAAGCCGCCTGGCACTAGGATGATCCCAAGCCGGCGACTCTATGTGAAGCGACGGCTAAGCTTCTCTCGTACAACGAGTCACATGCGGCCGGGAGGTATATGAAGATAACAGCCATGGGCTTGTTCGTGCAAAACCGGATTCATACACAAATTGACTCGGGTAGTGGACAAAGTGGTGGATCGTCTAGTTCTACGTCGTATGTGTGATTGGACAGATATAATGCCACTTCACCATCCAGCTCTTCGTTCCAACCCTTCTGAAGGCATTCAGGTTCAGCAGGTTTGAATCTACGTCTTTCATATCTGGCCAGGGCTATGCCTGTGAAAGTGCCATAGTGTAAGACTCACTTTCACAGAGAGCAGCAACAACTCTGACAGCTTAGTCACCAAACTTGAAATATTGGTTTACATGCAATTTCAGCCGTGAGTGGGTGATCACCGTGGGTTCAACCAAAAAGGGACTGAGAACAAATCACCGAAATTCGGCAAGGGCACCTTTTGTGGAAGATTATCCAGATGGGTAAATGTTTCTTGGGATGCTAACCATAGACTCAACTGGAACTGAAAGCGGTGACTTTCAAGTTGCTCTTGCTTTTTAGGAAGCATAGTGTGAACACAAATATTCTCGGGTTCGTTTTTCTTAAGACAGTATCATGCGTTCGTAACTATACTGCATTTGTCAGACTTGAGGACTTTTATCCTCAGCATTTATGACGCGTCTAGATGGGCAGAATGGCTGAGTCTTGACATTCGTGTTACTCCATCAAGGACAATTCCTCCTAGGTAAATCTTATCTCTGATGGATCTCCACTGGGGGTGGTCATCATCTGAAGACGATATAAAACTGGACGACCGTGCGACTCCATTCATGATCAAACCGGTCGGAATCTTCAAGTGCATCTCCCAACTCTCTTTCACCAATTCTTTACAGGTGTAGAACGTCTGATTTCAGACGTGCACACACTACAGCCGAGCTCCGGAGTAGGTGTGCTATTGTGAGCGCTGTCTCAGCATATTGAATATTTCCACAGGTTGTCTTTAGTGGGCGGAGAAACTGCGTATGAGCAACAGAAGGCCTCTGGGGTTTGTAAGGTTGGAAACAGTGGTAGTGTATGAGCCTTCACAGGGCTTTACATCTATGCTAGTGACGTAGTGAATCCTATCGTCTCTGATGCTGTCCTCATTACCACTTCTACCATTCTCCTCATTTATTTAATGACAGCATCAAGTCCTCTGGTCAACGGACAGTTCAAAGCGGATGCTTCAGCTCTACCGGTTCTTTCGCTACAACATGTCATCCGTAAAGTCTGATTAACATTAAGATCTTTGTCAGTGCTGCTAGAGTGTTCCTGATCAATTTTGATGTAAGTAATCGTCTCAGCCTGATTAATTGACTGTTGCACTTCAGTGGTTCTGTTTGGATCTTTTGGCTCCATGCAAGACCAACGGCCTAGGAATCGCCATGACGAGGTTTAGCTGACCGTTTTTCTGATTGCAAGCGTTATTCGTCAAGTGTTTGGTTGATTAGCTGGTGTCACACATAATAGGAAAGCTGGTGACGCGAGCTGCACCGTTATTTGGACGTTCTTTATTCGGACGTTCTTCTTTCGGACGTTAAATCCTGATCCGCATTCATTACAAGTGAAAACTAAACGGTCAGCAATGTCTCGTTAGCGTTTCATAAAGTATGACTGCGCACCCTATGTGTTCTGCTTTGGCGACCGCGGCAACATAGGTCTTTCTGGTTGTAGTTTACCGATTCATCACACTTAATGCACAGACCGTTTCAGCCTTTGGCGGCTACATGAGATTTGCAGTTTCTGGTAGCCATATGCCACAGATCAGACCGAAAAACTCACGGCTTTTGACAGCAAACAAACAAATCATCATACTGCTGGACATGGGAAAGGCTTTTGATCGTGTGCCTGATAAGAACCTTCTGGCCGATATAGCATCTTTTGGTATACATGGTCCATTTCTTGGCTGGTTTGCCTCATACCTCAAGGGCCGGATACAAACAGTGGAAATGGGAGACAATAGCTCAACACCCAGACCATTCACCAATGGGGTGATTCAGGGGGCGTTCTTGGACGGTTACTCTTTCATATATATAGACGATGTATGTGAAGTTATCAAGCACGACAAGCTATACCTACTCGCTGATGTCATCAAGCTTGTCTACATTTTCTCCTTTTGGCAATCTCAATCCCTGTTTAGAAAATAAACGGAAGAACATTACGTCATCAAAGTCTTAGTGCCAGATTTGGCTAATGGAGTTTTCGGCCAGTAGATCCATCATCTATGCGCATGGCTGTCATAACCAGAGGGCTTCGTTAAGCTGAACGGTCACAGTACGTCAACAGCCAACTCAGTGTGCGACCTGTGTAGACACTACTGAAACTCGTTCATTTCTACACAGCGTACGTCCTTCCTGAAAAATGAAACTATACGAAGGACATTATACTGAGCGCTCCTACTTCCTGCTGCCCGGTTAGACTCGATTTGAGTCACCTGCCCAATTCTGAGATGCTAGACCTGGAAAGTTTCTGGCATGTCTTCACAAAAATTTTACTGGGATATCAACCTTTTCTGAGCTACAAAGGACATTGCCAGACGCTTTCACTCGGTCCTCTTTGACTGAGGTGACTCAATCTGAACCTTGCACTTATGTATATTCTAGGTTATGACACTAAATTTTTCGTCATCCTCGTGACTGACTTACAACGTAGCTCAAATTACGACATAAGGAACAAACAATTAACTTCGGGAGGTTTCAAATCCCGTAAATAATGGGCTCACATTTTTCTTGTAAATTATTCCAACATTTGAGACAAACTCCCTTGTGCAATTAAAGCCAGTCGGAATACACATAAATTAAAACGAAGCTTGGAAACTCTTCTAACGAGAACGAACGTCATGTCCATTTTTAAACTCGACCCGCCTGGAGGCGATATCTTTGGAAATAAGCCTAATAACATATGAGGGAAAACCCCCTGTGACGTGTGATGTTACGTCACGTAACTTTCGAACTGACCAAAGCGATCAGTTTCGTCATTAGCGGTACTTATCTAGCTTTCGGAGCCTATTACTGACTCTGGCAGGATAAATCTTGCACATAGTTGTGTCTAATACCTGCACATGAACAAGAAAACATGTCTATAGTCAACACATATGGATGTCCTTTTACACACGTCTTTTATCAATAAACCAAACTACCCGATGCACTCTTACCCCATTTTTAATGACAATCAGCCAAGTGTCTTTATTTATGGCTATGCAAAGGATGTACTCGCTGAAAGTGATTGGAAAATACTTAACCTGTTTGTCTTATATGCGTACATGAAAACCTCGCGTTACAGTTCGTGATTCTTTCCCTCCTAATAAACAACCTGGCAATCTTGCTGCCTTTAAACATACATTTTATTCCATACAGTAGCCACGCAGAATAAAGTGACATCAAAATTTAACAGAAATCACATACAATGAGGAGTTAATAATGGACCGGTATCCGAGTTGCATTATAAGAACTGTTTGCACGTGTTATATATTTCATAAACGAACACAAATTTTATTTTGCTCATCAGTAACACTAAGTTATTGATTCTACATATGTTTTTTGTTAGAAAGTCACATTCCATTATTCGTCAAAATTTACGTCGTTCTCCCATTTATCACGTAATTTTGCTTCACATTGTTGATTCCACAAACATATTCCACGCGGGAAATCATTCCGCCACGCCCAGACACCCAAAATCCTTTATTGGTTAGACGGTTCATGAGATCTGCGGAGCTTCATCAATTTTGAGGAAATATCGAAGTCCAGTCGAGAGGTCTACATATTTCTCCACAACCGTATGTGCTTTCCCATCTCCCCCATCCCGACGAAAATTTTAACACAAGAACCGTCCATACAAAAATGACGAACCTCATCGACAGTTTAATTTCTCAAAACACCTTTTATGAGCATGTTCTCGACCATGCAGAGATTCCTGTGTTTTTGTTCACTAACGATGCTCCACTTTGGTACAACATCTTTGCAATACTACACAGCTCACTCATTCGCCTTTTAGGCTCCGCCGTACTACGGACATCGTTACAACTTCCATCGTGCTTCAGCCGCCCACGATAACTCCCGAATATTTTTGTTTCCGGATACTGGTAATTTAGAACGTTGTGGTGGTCATCTCGTGCCCCTTCTATGAGTCGAACTCTTGGATTAACGTAACTTTCTGGAGCCTCTATAAATATCTTTTCGCATTCGTTCATTTCGTTGCCACAGATAGCCTAGTGACGTATACTTGCATTTACGCGAGTTGTTCAAAAGTTCGCTCCTGACTACTACAACCTTGGGTGCTAGTCGTAAGTCGTGATTTATTCAATTATCGTGAGGAAGAACCTATTTTGCGACACATTGCGTTTTATTACCTTGGTACATGGTGCAGAAATCGGATTTGCCGAAATCTGTCACAGACACATTTTTGTTTGTCCTAACTGGTTGTTAACAGAAAACGACCTTATCGCATGTTATTCGTGAAACTTGGTTTTGTACCAGTAGCGACACCTAACAACTTGAGCTTTTTCCTTCCACCTTCCAGGTCTCGCGGCGGCCACGTACTTGGACGAGGGGCAGACTTGGCGCGTGGTTCCAAAGACGTCAGTTGTTATCGCGTGCCAGTGCATATCCCTCTACATACACGTCTGCATATACCTCTGTTGTCGGTGAAAAGGATCTTACTCGAAGCCAGTAAAGGGGAAGAACAAGACAGCTACTGTCCAAGACTTCGCAAGAAAGTACAGCAGAGGCACTTTCCACTGTTGCCGAAGTTCACAAGTGAATTTCTAGCGAACGAATTTGTCAGAAGACAAGAGCAAATCAGGAGTGGCATAAATTCTAAGTCCATAGAAGTGTTTGGTGACGAGACGCTACTCTAAAGGGAGATAGTGCGAGCCAATATTTCCCGAGAAAAGAACACAGTCAACAATCTCATTGATCTGACTGTAGATCTCGCCTGCTCCACGAGTTCTCTGAACCCGCAAGTTACAGCCGAAAACTCCGTCGCGCCGCCGGTCCAGGCGGTCACTGAAAAACAAACCACGCCTAGCGCGTTCAAGTTTCCGCAGCTAAACTCACGGCTATTGCTAAAAACACGCCCCTTAGTCCTCAACGTCTCCCTCTGTCAACCGGGGCCTTGACCAGAAAAGTCCTAGAACTAAGGCATCCACAGTTAGTCAAAAGACTGGAAGGAGCAGGTTAAATGCCCCTGATAGTGACGCCGCTGGGCAAGCAGGGCCATCTACTTCTCATCAGAGGATTTTCTCTTCGTTATATGGAGTAATCGGAAATACCAACGGCAAAACTTCTCATCAGAGGAATTTCTCTTCGTTATATGGAGTAATCGGAAAAACCAACGGCAAATCTAAAACACCCGAAAAATGCTCAAAATCAACGGTAAGACCAAGAAGGTGCACACCGGAGAACACCATTTCGGATTTGCAATATAAGAGTATACTAAAAGAACTTTGCAAGCGTCGTGAATCTGGTACCAAGAACCACATTCTAAGGTACAACGCTTCGCAGGTAAAACTGCACAGGTTGTCTCCCACTGCTCGCAGGTCAACCTACTACTATGGGTGACGGTTG
>QNGE01004017.1:0-58583 GCA_008508345.1 Paragonimus westermani
GATACACGGGTTCAAGGCAGCGGCCCAAGGTTCCCGGTTCCAGTCGGTTTTCCTTGCTCAAAGTCAGCGGACGTCTGTTGATCTGAAAGGCGATCACTGAAAACAGGATGTAACACCGCTCTTGGGGATTACGGTGAATGCCAAGAGCAAAGTAAGATTACTCGCATAATGCAATTTTAGGTAAATGAGAATCAAGCAAAGCTTTAAAACGATCTCTAAAAGCGCTGTTGAAGAACTCAGATGGAAGGCTTTCCCAATAGTTAATAACCCTGTGAGAACAGAACTGCTGCCTAAAACGGTCCGAGGACGAAGCTTGATAAGCTTTCTATTGTGTCCTCGCCGGCCGTCACCATTCGCTACAGTGAAGAACTGTTCTACAAGACCTACTCTGAAGAAGTGTATGAGTATTAAACCACCATGGAGTCTTCGAAATTCAAGTGGGTACAGGTCAAGAATTCCAAGTCGAGACTCGTAAGTAACATTACTCAGGCCCACGACCACCTTGGTAGCCGCGCGGTGGACACGCTCAACAGCTAATATGTCTTTCTCCAGGCCGGTACACACGATCTGATCGGCATACTCGAGGAGAGGTCTTGTATAAATCCCGTGAAGCGTTTGAAAAGCTTCCGTGTTCATGCGGGGGAAAGTGCGCTTAATCATCATAAGAGCGGCAAATCCCTTTTTTGCCGCCATCTCATGGTGATACGTGAAGGACAAGTTAGACGGCAACCAGATGCCCAGATCTTTCTTCAGATCGATTCTCATGATATCTACTGTGCTAGATGCGCCATGAATCATGAATGCATTGACAGAATCTCCACCGAGTGACATGTGAGCACATTTATTGTCATTTAGTGGGAGACTCGAATCGTGCGACCAGCGCTTGATCGCATCAAGATCAAGTTGTAGTGCACTGGGATCAGTGGCATTCCAGATTTTTAGGTCGTCTGCATATAAGAGAACGTTGCTGGAAATATTGTCTGGAGGGTCGTTGATGTAAACGAGGAATAACAAAGTACCTAGTACTGATCCTTGGGGAACCCCCGCAGAAATGACAGAGTGAGACGGGAGGTCTGATCCGGTCTTGACTCTAAAAGTTCTGTTATCAAGAAAAGAGGCAGTCCAGCGAAGAACCTCCCCTTGAATACCGTAGGCTTCGCACCTGAACGGAAGGCATTCGATGCAGTACGCTTGATGACGTTCGTCATTCTTTACTTCTTTAACTTGTGTTGAGATTATTGTAGAAGGTATGTGATTTTTGCAGATAACTATTGCATCGGCAGTGCTGTTAACAGTGAAAGGTTGCCGGAACGTGGTTTAGACTTTTATGTTCATTCGGCGCAATACCGCCAATGATCGGCAGTTCATTGCTAACCCTAAGAAGAACGACTCAAGTTTACTTCAGTAGGTAATCTCATTGTCTGCAGTGCTACCTCCGGTGTTCAACTTCGCATACACTTTTGTTGTATTTCAGTTGCTGTCTCCGGGTTATTCGGAATTTTCTTCGCATTCCTGTTTTTAAGTTGCCCCAGTGTACATTCAGTAGTGCTGCAATGGTCCTAACATCAAGGTAAAAGCCGCGTGAACATATATATACATATTTCTGGGAAATCATTTTGTGAACATTGTTCAATAAAATTTCCGTATCCTCGACAATGTTTCAAAAATGCTCATTCGGTGATTCAAGTAATGTTCGAATACGTAACCGTGATAATTTTGGAACGGTTTTCAGGGAAATAGAACTCTGAAAACCGGCTCAAAAGGTCATGCTACCCAGTTATTTTCGTAGCCTGCCGTTGCTCGCGCAAATCCCTACCCCCAGTGCCCGCAATGGCCAGTTCCTGACCGGCGTGAACTCGCACCGTTTTGGTACTTGTGCAGAATGGGTAGACACCAGCGACCTCTAAGGACCTCGAAGGATTCTCTGAGGATCCCGGCTGCAACCGCATCGCCTAGCTTCTTTGTCTTGTGCGCACGATTCTGTGTAAGTCCATTATAGAATGCCTGATATGAAAAAAGCACCTTGTTCTCCAGTGGAGCAATTAATTACACGCAGCGAACGCGTGCTCCTTTTTGACTGTCGATTTACTGTTCTGCTCTGCATGATCGTTTACCCCGGCCGTTTCTATCCTTTTTTCAAGGAACTCGAAGGTTTCATGCGTTGTTCGCTCGGCGAGATTCTGAGTGCTGCGGAGTAGGCTGAATTCCACTGCGTGCTTCCCCTATTTGTTCTCTTAGTTGCTACCGTTGGTCCTGGACTTAGCTGGAACTGACCACTCACAACAATTCCAAACAGTGCCGTAAAGACGTTTCAACTTGTTAGTGGACGAGGTCTGATCACAACCAATCATCTGTTAAAGAAGTGAGGATACTGCGGAGTTACCGTAGACAGCTAAGGCGCGATTGCGGCTGCGACGATTTTGGCGGTAAGACGGAGCTGACAAATTGGTTGGAAGATCACTGTAGCTTCGTTAAGCGACTATGCAACGGGAATCTAAATGAATGGAGCTGGATCGGTTTGAACAACGTGCAACCGTGGACCAAAGGGACCGTTGTACATAAGTGAAGCACTGATGGCCAACAAAAACAGTAAAACCTCCACAAAACCTTTGCAAGAAGGCGTTCTGATTGTTGCTACAGCAGATGCGTTCAAAACTCACAGGGATGGCTACTATAGTGACCCAACCTACCAAGTGATAAAACCGACCAAGAGGGGGTAAATAAAGGGAAGTGTGAGATTGACGAACAAGTTCAAAGTTTATGCGCACAAATAAGACGGAGGACGTGTCAATAAAAGTAAGTCGACTCGCTGACCAGTCGAGGTCTGTTGAATTGAATAAACCACCACGCAAGAGAACAGCGCCAGAGGGGAGGTTTAGACAGACTCAGATGAGCAGCTCCACACGCGGCGTGAGATGGCGAACTTTGATTGTCGGTAGGTCAGCAGATATGCTGAGCTTAAATATTTCACCGTGCATTCATCTCACCAGCCGAGAATTCCTCACGAAACGAGAAGACAGGGACGGTACGCGGGAACTCCTGTTAATTCTCGTTGCTGGTCCAATTCGAAAAATGATGGTGACGCTTTTAAACGACTGTACAGGACCTCTCAAAACGGTATATGAAGGATGTACGAAGTGCATTACAGAATGTGAATTAAGTAAGTCGACTCGCTGACCAGTCGAGGTCTGTTGAATTGAATAAACCACCACGCAAGAGAACAGCGCCAGAGGGGAGGTTTAGACAGACTCAGATGAGCAGCTCCACACGCGGCGTGAGATGGCGAACTTTGATTGTCGGTAGGTCAGCAGATATGCTGAGCTTAAATATTTCACCGTGCATTCATCTCACCAGCCGAGAATTCCTCACGAAACGAGAAGACAGGGACGGTACGCGGGAACTCCTGTTAATTCTCGTTGCTGGTCCAATTCGAAAAATGATGGTGACGCTTTTAAACGACTGTACAGGACCTCTCAAAACGGTATATGAAGGATGTACGAAGTGCATTACAGAATGTGAATATGAACTATGGTCATTACAGTACTACCCATCAATGTGTTTATTGGCTAGAGGCACAGCAAAAAGTCAGCCGCGAAAAGAGAGCATACCGCACGCTCGATAGCCATGTCACGTATCGTAATCTGTCAGGTGCTTCGGCCAGTGTCAAAGCCGTCCGCTGCGTATGGTGCGTTGTTCAGGAACACAAGGGGGCTGAGCTGTTGATAGTCGTGACACCGTCCGATGTGATGAAGGATTGTTTTTACTCAGCATCGTGTCAGATGGGTCGAGGTCGTGCTCTGTGTATGCTGGTTTTGATCAATCAGTGGATACGGATTCCCTAAACTCAACCTCTTAGTGGTTATGAATATCCACTGCGCTTAGCTATTTTGAAATGGATGAGATATTATGGTTGTGGTGGTTTTTCAACGGCGTTTTGGCGCATGGAAACAGATTTATATGCTAGCAAATCCTCAGATTTCTGCCCTCGATGCCAAAGTTGGTGGCTTGTGATAGGCGAAGGCTGGACATACGAAGTAAACGTGAAGTACAAAATACACCTGGATCTGAATGTGTCAAAAGTTTAATCAGTGTTACATGAGAGGTGCAACGTGGTACCGAAGAATGATCCAGAGGTAGTGCAGTCAATGTCCGCTGTGATGACAGTACGGATTCCAAGGAGAATGGGTTATAGACGCTCGCTCCATTTCGTTGCGTCACACTGGGCGGTGGACGAAACATTAAGTTGCCGGTGAAAACGTTCGGCTAACCCATTGGCACAGGATTCGTATACTGTTATTCTGATGTGTAAACAGTCCAGTAACCGCATGAGGTTGCAAAAAAAGGAAGAATGGAATCGCGTGTTCCGATCGGTAGGGATTGTAGATGACACAAAAATTAACGATCCGGTGCTACAAGAATCTTGCCAGTTGCCTTCACTGGAACTTCCTTACTTGGTCCAGCCAAAGGCTAGCAGGAAAAACGGTTGTTTTTGTTCAGTATGTATGCGTACAATCACTGGAGGGTAGTGGTGGTCCAACATTATCAAGGTTTACAGGGGAAAAGTGTGAGTCCGACTGGGAGAATC
The DNA here is from genome assembly GCA_008508345.1 of Paragonimus westermani. Lineage (NCBI taxonomy): Eukaryota > Metazoa > Platyhelminthes > Trematoda > Plagiorchiida > Troglotrematidae > Paragonimus > Paragonimus westermani. Next base: position 4,586 of record QNGE01004017.1, read on the forward strand.
TGCCAGGTGTGTTAGCCGTGTATTTGAGTGCTTCACTCCTTTGTCGCTCGATATGAACAGAGTCGGATATCTTCATTCATAGGGGGCAGAGCAAAAATTTGTGCAACTAATCCGCGTTTTCCGGGTTGAGATAAACGGTGGGAATTATTAAGAACAGTAAGTTTGTAAGAACGTGAGACAAGAGGTCTAGTTGTGCAGAATATAACCAGCTAGTGTCTGCAGAGGAACTGTATATAATATCAGGCAGTTGCAAGTGGAAACGTTCCCCCATGTTCTCACTGCACTGCTGGGCAGTGGCAATTTTAGCCTGATTGAAGAAGAGTGGCGAGAGGACAGGTCGTGGTTATACATCAGCGCTGATATTGGTGTCACCACGTAGGTATGGGATGTCCGCGGTAAACTGGGAAATGTATTCCGAAAGTCGCAGACAACGCTGGGTGCAACGATCAGGTTTGGCATAATGGGAAAATGTCAAGGGTCTGCGTCAGCCTTCCAAAAGGCGTCGAAAGTAGCGGATCACAAATAAGAAGCAAGAAGCTCACATCCAGAGGCGCTGTAATTCATCTGTGCTGCTTGTGGCTTCTGAGGATAAAAGTCGAGGGTTGCTGTTCCCCACTCACGGATTGTTCTAAGACTGCGCCAGAAGCGGCGTTTGCTGCATCGTGGTAGTAAGGGATAGGTTTTTGGATCTAAACTAATAAGGCATGGTTTGGTGGTGTTTTATGAGGCTTTCTTTGCTACAGAGAAAGCTACTTTGGCTTCGGGTGAGAGTTCAGCGGAATTGCTTTTTGAGTCGGCCAGATCGATCAGAAGTTTCAAAATGTTCGCGCAACTGGGAGTGAAACGCCGATAATAGCTGAGTATGCTCAGAAATCGTCAGAATTGGTTCAACATAGTGGTAATTCGGAAAAGTTGGGATAGACACAACCTCATCTGGTTGAAGTGCGATGCCGGTTTGATCGATGCAATGTTCCAGGAAATCCGGCCAACTAACTCCAAAGGCACACATCTCGATTATGATTTCAATATTATATTGCGCCAAAGGATCGAAAACGGTACGAAGATCAGATAGGTGTTCCTCGTCTAAACGGCTAGCGATCAACACATCTTCACTGTGGACGTATGCGAGAGGGAGTTCACGCAGTACTTTGTTCATGAATCGCTGGGACGCTTGAACCGCATTACGAAGTCATTCTGGTGAGCACATATATCCCGTAGGTGATGTGATGGCTGTTTTCGGGATATCCCACTCGACCGCCGGAATGTGATAATAAGCGCGTGCTAGGTCTAGTTTAGGGAAAATAGTGGCGCTGGCGAATCCAAAAGAAAAATCTTGGATGTGCAGTGTGTTGGGCACCAGTCCGTTGTCAAAGGCACGGCAATCACCGCAAGGCCGCCAATAGCCCGGAGACATTCTGGGCAACATGTGCAGCGGTGTCGCTCAAGGGCTGCTTGGAGGTTGAAATACACCTAACTGAACCATAGGTTTGGTTTCGGCCTCGGCTATTTCAAGTTTGCCTAGGCGAGAGAATACCGGAGAACCGCATGTCATAATGCGATGTTCCACATTGTGTCTAACCGTCTCGGCGTGTGAGCGCGGCAGAATTAATGTGGGAAATCTTTCAGCAGTCCTGCGATGGACGGTGTTGGTGGAAGAGTAGACCGGATGCCGATTGATGCAATCGTCCACCGGGCGAAGTTCAGTTTGCAGGGGTAGTGTTATCAATTAGCTTACGCATTTTGACGTAACAGGAAGGTCGGATGTTTCAGAAAGTGAGCACCGAAGAGTGGTGTCTGGACGTCGGCAAGCAGGAATATCTGATGTAAACGTTGCCAAAGACCGAGGTCGAAGGTGAGTGAGCGTTCCCCAAAAGTTTTGATGCGACCTTCATTGGGGGCCTGCAAAGTGAACTAGCCAGGCTGAGGTCGATCATTTGGTTGTGGTGGAACAACTATGAGCTCGTGCCCGATATCGATGAGAAACCGTAGGCCGGTCGATCGATCCTTGATATAAAACAAGCGACCAGTATTTGCCGGGCCAGCGTCAGTCGATGCCGTTACTGGCTGGTGACGTGCGGCGACTTCGGGAGGTGCATGACTGAGTGCACACCTTCGCTTTGTGCCGAAAGTTATGGTAGTGCCAACACCACTTCGATGAACCACGAGGGTTAGGTTGCGCACGTCTCTTGGTTAGGTGACTTCCGCTGATCTGCACAATCACAATGTTCATACAGTGGCAAGTCTTTCCTATCGAGGACCTCAACTTATCACCAGCTGCTGTGATCGATAGCGGCGAAGTGGGAACGGTCGTCATTGCGGCTCAAAACGGTTATGAAGGAGAGAGTTCCGATACCAATTTGTCGATTAGGCTGTCCTCATCCATGACAGTCAAAATGCGTTGTGCCGGAGATGACAACCTTTCCGTCCACAACTGCTTTAAGGTGGCAACATTAAGCTTCCACGGGCCCAGAAGGCGTCTCATATGGTGTAACTGTTCGGGTGGGGGCCATCGCCCAGCTCCACTAAGTGGAACAGATGGCGCATCAGTTCAGCCTCTGACTTCCCAGTCAGCCTAATGATAGCGTTCTTAAAAGAGTATAGAGAAAACCGGATGGAACTAGTTCCAGCAGATCTCAAATTTCCGCCGTGGAATCAAAGGGAAGGGATTGCATCAGTTATGGAGATCTTACCATCTCTAATGTTATCTGCCTGGTGGCAAAGACGGTCCCCATCTGCTGCAACAACAGTCAAGGATTTCGGGGGCTGTGCGCAGCTGATTTTAAGACAACTTTGTGCTCTGTTTTAATATCGAGGTACGCTAGGTACTTAAGCGTAGTTATTGCCAACGGATGAAAGAAACATTGTCAAAAAATAGTCCGGCCACGAGTTTTCAGTGACCTTATCAACCAAATGATGAGAACGATCAAAGCTAGGTAGCACTGAGGATGATTGGTGGCTTGTTCGAAATTCCGACGTGAAAACAGGATATTTATTACCACAATTGAGTATTTGAAAGATCCCGTTTATGCGCAGATATTCATAAAATACTGAAAAAGCCATTCTTGTAGATTGAGGACCAAAATTTGGAAGATTACTGTCGTCTATTTGCAGTACTTGAGAAGGCTAGTGGGCGCCAGAAAAATTAGCGGAAGTGGTGTGAATTATATAAAGTGACATGTGACGATTTACTTTCGAAGTTAGCTAGGCATAGGCTGATAGACCTTGACTTTCCGGCCCAAATGAGTCATTTGTTTCACGCCAGCTAATTCCTTCATCCAATAATAGCAGCAGTGGAACCTGATAGCCAACAGGCTTACCCGTAGGACAAGAGTGCGAGATGGGACGCTAAAGATTTGTTGCTGTTAAAAAAGCTTCCTAAACTAAAGGGTGTGGATCGTTCAACCTTAAACTAAGAAAGTGAAAGACCTGCTGCAAACATCGAAGGGAGTGCTCAGGTGTGATGCCTGAATCTTGGGCTGCCTCTCGATAAAATAAAGTCGAAACTGGGTGTGGTTGCAGGAAGTCCCTGGGTGGTTTACATACCAGTATTAGTGGTCTGGAGGATAAATTGAGTGAGCTATAAGGGAAATCAGTATGGGAGGATGTTGTGGCCACTGAGGCCCGGTTAAAAGGGGTTATGTCCGTCTATATTGTTTGTCCTTCAGGATATTTGATTTATGAGGAAGATAGACAAGAGGGCGGAGTAAGTGTGGATGTTCTGTCGTTAGTAGCGTAACCTTATAGCCAGCGTCAAAAAGAGGATTTGAGTGTGGGAAATATTCAACTATCAAGCTGTTCCATAGCAGACAGCAGAACAACGTTGCGGCCCGTGTGTGGTTATGGAATCTCCTTTTCTACTTGGAAGGGGGATGAGCAACTTCTCAGTGGTAACGAACACATGCACGCAGCTCAGAGCGCATCCATATTATGAGAGATGTTAGCGCTTCAGTGGCAGAATGGGGATTGATGTATGCTGCCAGCAAGGCATTTGTTGAGGCATTGTTAGACCTCCCGAAGGGGAATGCACTGTTTCAGCAAGTCGATGAGGACGCTAGATGGAGGGACGTACAGACAGCTGCAGATTTTGACCTTGTTACAATGAGAAACTGTGGCATCCGCGTCTACCGTTGCTGCACGTCACCTGTCTACATGTGCACGCGTGTGTGTTCCCCTCTCTCACCCGGCCCCGAACGAACCAATCCTGTTACCCACACAATTGGTCGGGTAACTGCTTGTCATATTCTGTCTCATCACTATTATGATGTCATTCGCTCGTGTTCGATAAAGGTACGCGCTATTGCCGTCACGTGTTCTCATCCTACTCTGGGCCGACTACGTGTCAGGGCTCGCAGGTTAACGCGGTTCTAAGTTGTAACATTTTGGCGAACGCGGATTAAACATTTGATCCGAAAGCCATGAATACTTCATCTACACCTCTAGATTACTTTTGGAGGAATGCTGGTTCAAAACCGTCGTCATCAATGTGGACGCGCTGGAGGCGATCCTTCGAGGATTTTGTGGAACTACTGTTAGCATTTAATCCCAACATTCACCTTACAGAGTCACAGAAAATTAAATTACTCAGACAATATCTGGGATCTGAGGGCCAACGTCATTTCGACGCACTTCGTGTGTATGACAGAACCTACTTGCCGGATGCCCTGGCGACACTAGATGTTTTATGGGGATTACGCCATAACGTATTCACAGCTCGCATGAATCGCCACCAACTTCGTCAGTGTTCGTGGGAAGATGTTAATGATTTTATAGCTCGTATCCAGCAAGCTATTCCTGAATGTCGTTATAATGAAGTTGTGCCCACAAAAATTGAAGAAACTATGGCGATTCAATGGTTACTAGTGGGAGTCCAGGACACGAAAACCAGAGAGCGACTGTTGTCCGAAGAAGAGCCCAAACTAACTTGGGATCGGGCATGTTCTATTGCGAGGCAACGGGAGAACATAGCGGAACAGCTCACTTTATACCAGCCGTCTTCGGCCTAAGATAATGTACAAATGATTGCACGGCATACGTCTCCGCTCAAGTGCAATAATCCCATTCGTACGTTTACGTGTTATCGTTGCGGTGATAAACATGAAGCTGTCACGGATTGTCGTCACAAACAATCGACATGCCATAGTTGTGGGAAAATTGACCACATTGCACGCGTATGCCGATCGAATCAAGCGCAGTCTACTGATTTCCGCCATAAGACTCGAGCTGTACGATCGATTAAAGGTCGTTAACAATCCACTTCCTACTTGATTTCACATACCTCGGCCACGTCTCCTGCGGGAGTACCCCCTTATACAGTAGATTTGAGCGTGGAAGGCCGCAACGTTTGCCTGGTGATCGACACAGGAGCTTCCGTTACACTTATTAACAACCGCATGCTGCCAAAATCACTTCCGTTGGCCCCAGCTGTTGCCACACTGCGATCCTATGCAGGGGAAGCGATCGATATCATGGGTACGTGCAAAGTGGAAGTAAATCACGGAACAAAAACGCTCAATTTACCTGCATACGTCGTAAATAACCGAAGTCCAAATCTGTTGGGTCGAAATTGGCTCAAACTCATACTAGATCTTCTGCTGTCTGTCAGACGAGTGGATAGTCACAGCAACCCTTTTCGGGGTAAATCAAATCAGCTAGCGGATGCTCTCAGTCGAATGCCCTTGAGCGAGACCCTGGAAAATCCGTCAAAGCCTACTGAACTAATCCATTTGATGCAGTATCTGAACAAGCATCCTGTGTCCAGTAAAGAGTTCAGTCGGGGAACAGAACAGGATTTCCTTTTGTCCAAAGTTAAACGATTTGTTTCTCAGGGCTGGCCAACGAGTAGCGAAGACCAGCTAGCACCCTATTTCAGTCGCCGTATGGAACTTAGCCTGGAAGAGGGTTGCTTACTTTGGGGTTCAAGGATCATCATTCCGCTCCAGTTTCGAAGAAATATCCTCAACGAGTTACACGACGGTCACCCAGGTGTCAATCGTATGAAATCCTTGGCTAGAAATTACGTATGGTGGCCGAACCCCGACAGGGATGTGGAAGAATTGATTCGTAGCTGTGAAAAATGCCAAGCTACCCAAAGGAATGCACCTCCTGTTACACTGAGTCCTTGGAGATGACCGGATAAACCTTGGGAGCGTGTTCACATAGACTATTTTGGCCCAACGGAGCAGATGTGTTTATTACTTATCGATGCTTATTCAGAGTTGATTGAAGTTTATCCAGTAACAAATGCTACATCAAAAATCACCGTTTCATGTTTACGAAATTGCCTCAGTAGATTCAGTATTCCTCGGACTATCGTATCTGACAATGGCACCAACTTTACCAACAAGGAATTTCAAGAGCTTATGGAAAACAATGAGATTCGGCACGTGAGGACGGCACCGTATCATCCAGCGTCCAACGGGCTAGCGGAACGTGCAGTGCAAACCGTCAAAAATGGACTAAAGAAGCAGTTTCCAGCGCCGATGAAAACAAAGCTGGAAAAATTCTTTTTTGCATATCGGACGACCCCAACTGAAACTACCGGGAGAAGTCCAGCCGAACTGATGTTTAACCGGAAGTTGTGTACTCGTTTGAACTTACTTTTCTCAAATACCCGTTCCAAAATTGAAGAGAGACAGGATAAAGCAAAAATATTGTACGACCGGAAATCACACGATCGCGATCTAAAAATGAATGCTCCAGTCTATGTAAAACTACCTCATGAAGAAGAATGGAAACCCGGACAAATCAAAGCGGAAAACAGCCAAACCACTGAAGTCGCCCTACCAGACGGCAGGATCATCACAAGACACAAAGACCACGTGCGTCCTCGCTCCCTATCCAGCACGCCAGAACAATCAACCGCAAACTGTGAAACGAACTACGACCCCCATAGGGAAGAGAACCCGTTACCAGAACAACCGCATGAAGAAAGCTGTCGCCGATCATGCAGAACCCGCAAACCGGTGGAACGTTTTCAAGCTGGTGAAAACAAGCCAAACTGAAGGGGGAATGAATGTGACATCCGCGCCTACCATTGCCGCACGTCACCTGTCTACATGTGCACGCGTGTGTGTTCCCCTCTCTCACCCGGCCCCGAACGAACCAATCCTGTTACCCACACAATTGGTCGGGTAACTGCTTGTCATATTCTGTCTCATCACTATTATGATGTCATTCGCTCGTGTTCGATAAAGGTACGCGCTATTGCCGTCACGTGTTCTCATCCTACTCTGGGCCGACTACGTGTCAGGGCTCGCAGGTTAACGTGGTTCTAAGTTGTAACAGAAACCATAGTGGCGTGTTGGATTTGCAGGTCAGAAACCTTTAGGCCAGAGTCATACTTATATAGTTTGGTTGTCAAAGCCGAACACCTTGTCAAATGTCAGAGATCCTGTGGCGTCATGGATATTCAATAACTTTCGTCGGATGCAAAACCGTTGGGTTGGATAGATTGTTGTGGTACCAACGATTCCAACAGTCTGAGCCATAGGTAAACATAATCTCACGAAACTAAGTGGCAAGCATGCACTGCTTAGACTTAGTCAGCATAACGCCAAGCCTCTGTGGTGGAAAAGTAGTGTCGAAAGGGTGCAGAGGCGCCAAGGGAAAGCTCCGAGCTGTATAAGGAAAACAAGGGGTACATCAGGTTTTGTCAGTACAAGGCGACTGGAAAGAGATTCTGAGGTACAACCTGAAGGCAGGGAAATGTTGGAGGTGAATTCGACAAAGAACCATCATGAGGACTGAGCGGCATTCCTGACATGGAGGGCAGTGCTATCGAGTCATCGCTACGAAAAGCGAAGGTATTCCGTCAGTTTTTCGAGGTGGTTCATATTCCGGAATCTGGAACTACTACAGCCGGGATCAGCACGGAGGCAGCAAGAAGAACAATGACAGAGAAATTTGAAACAAGCGGAAAATTTTGAGAAAGGACAGGGTAAGCTAGGTGGAGAGGAAGTCGGAGTGTATCCACTCAGAAATATTAGTGTAGTGAGGATAGACGATCGCACACTCCTTAGTGCACCACCACTATTCAGTAGCGAGGTGAGAGCAAGGATCAAATGACCGCAGGACGAATACGGGAGGGATTCGAGAAGGATTGTGGGAGGGCAGTAGCACATAGAATGGCTTTTGCTACACGGGGGAACTGAGACTTGGCGCCCAAAACGACCAGCACATCCCCAGGTCAATTTTGTGTGCAAATGAGTGTTTTTGTTCGTAGTCTTGTTTGGACGTATAACCCATGTGCTAGTTTCCACCGAACAGATAACCGTTGTGCCATCCGCCCTCTGGGTTCACGAAAATTGGTGCCATGACCAAGATACAAGACTGTAGATCCCGTGGCCGTGGCCGTTTGAGGACGGTGATGTTAGGAGTTTCCTGGAGAACTTTGAAGACGTGGAGGAGGCGGTCAGAGTGTGAGCGTATTGAGCGAAGCTTGCGGCCCTGTGGATGCTGCTCAAGGTCATGGCGAATGCGGTGCTGGATGCGGCGTGAAGGGGCCCTACGAAGCTGGAATGCGCCGCCACGAAGGAGACGCTGATCGCCGGGTTCGACAGCCCGCCGGTTGGTCGGAGGCAATGGGACGATTCAAAGGCGCCCGGCTTTGACCAGGTGGCGACTCCCTGGTTTGTGCCACTTCCCTGCTGACAGAGTTGTCAAGAGTCCTACCACATTTGGATCAGGATTCGGAACAACGCCTGCTGACGGAACAGTTCTTGGGCGGAATGCCACCAACAGTCCGGGATCAGCTCCGGGTTACTCTCACCGCACATCCAGTGACGCTGGAACAGTCGGCCGATGCAGCTGGACAACTGTTGGCAGAAACTGAAGCGACAGTAAGCGAGGTGGAGGCAAGCGAACCGACTGAACTGAATGACCTTCGAAGCGCAGTGGGAAAGTCGACTCAGGAATTGGCGGCTTTGAAGGTGGAAAAAGAAGAGAACCGTGGTGACACCTGTTACGAACGCGGGAGACGGGGACACTGGTGAAGATTTTGCCCACTGGGCAAGAAAAGGCCCTACGTAAATAAACGCTTCGTCAATTGTTCTTTGTTTAGGGAGGAGGATCCAGTAATAGGAGCGATTGATATGACAGTAGTTCAGGATGAGTTGGAAGTGAATGGTAGCTTGGAGTACTGTTTGACTGACACTGAGACCGCGATTTCATTTATTGGCCGAGACAGGAAGGATTGTGCAGCCGTGTGCGGTGGTATTTTAAACGGTCGCTGGTTTTACTCTCAAAGTTGATGGCTATGCAGAATATGGTGTCCGAATCGATGGTCAGGTAGCCAAACAACCCTTCGTCCTTTTCCCCGACGCACGTCAGATTGTCCTGGGGGTGGATTTCTTTGACCGCGTTGAGACCGTGAGTGATTTGGAGCATGATGAACTCGTAACTAGGCTGCGGCCTGTCATTCTGTTGTTCAGTCTCGCCTACATGTAGGCCATGATCTCTGATTACTGCATAAATGCAGGTTTTGTACTCATCCATGAGCGTATAAATAAAACAAGATGGCACATACCGACCGGTAAATTTCAAGTCAGTTTTCCCGAAACTGCTGGAAAGAGGAATTACGGACATTTTTGTGGGACACTTCGCTGGAAAGAAACTTCTCTTCGCAGGCCAACATGAACTTGTGAGGCATATGTGTTGTCTCCTCAACCTGATTTGCCTCCTCGATGAAAATACATAGAGGCTGGATAGGGAAAGTATTTGAAGTTCGTTACTTTGACTTGAAAAGGCATTTGATTCGGTGAACGACCGACTGCTAATTCTCACGTTGAAGTCGATACAGGACTTCTTGATGAGTCGCACCTTCAATGTAGAGATAGCATGGAAAGGCTCACAGAAAATGCTGTGGTTAGTGAAGTACCTCGAGAATCACTTCTGCAAACACCACTAGTTTTAATGTTCACCGATGAGACCTCTAAGAGCCAGAAGTGACCCTCTCACATCTTCGTTGATTATGTAAAAATTGTAGGAAATCTCAACAACATACGCATGCAGGGGGACTCTAATGCTGGTCAGAGGTGATCAGGTGAATGGCAGAAGTCCTTGAATGTAGACAAGTTTAATGGACCGCTTGCGGGGGAACAGTCAGGGTCGGTCTGGTATCTTGACAAGGAGGGTGAAGGAAGAGAGTTTAGAAAGGTAGAGACAACCAAAGGGTAGGGACCGCCCGTAGAAGTGAATATCATAGGTTCCAAACAGTGTATGAGAGTGGCTCGGAAGGAAATAGAGCATTGTATACGTTTAGGAGAACCTTCACGGCAGGGAGAACGTAGGTGCTATCGCCCCTATATACGACGTGTGGAGACCACATCGGGAAAACTGTGTACAGACCTTGAGCCCGTATTTGATAAAAGACACGAGGGCACTTGAGAAAGCTCAGGAATGTTTTACAGGGCTGCTAGATGGAATTTGAGGTAACACGTATGAAGAAAGACTAGGGGAACTTCACCGGTTTTCCCTTGAACGAAGGGGGATTAGAGGGAACCTAACAGAAACCTCCAAGATTCTTTAACGAATGGCCGGAGTTGGGACGGAATCTTTGTTAGGTCTGCACGCAACTTCACACTACCGAGGTCACTGACTCACGTTGGAATAAAGAGAGTTGCTGCATCGATTAAGACCAGCTGCTCTGTACGGCGAGTCACCAACTGTCGGAACATGCTACTACGGCTTGTGGTATTTTTTGATAACGTGATAGAGTTCAGAAGAAATCTTAATGTATCAGCCTTCTTGCTTCCTGGACCTGTTTTCAACATTTCGTTTCCATCAGTTTCTAGAGTACTCCCCTTCACGTAGATTTATATTGGTCAGTTTCTGCCCATTCTTTTGTCATATTTGTAAACTCATTTTTAGTCTCATTGTTTTTTTGCAGTTAGCCATAGTATCTGAAAATATAGGTTCCAAGAGTCAAGCTCATATTAGTTCTACACCTATGTCTGGTTTTATTTCCTTTCATCGGGAGGATGAATTGTGTATACCTGTGGTGGATGTGAACTTGCGTTTTAATGACATTGATAAATTGATCTTAGCTTTTATCTGGTGTAATCAATACTCACAAAAGCGGAGTATCTTTTTCATTTGTCGTCGCAGCACTGGGTGCCCTCAGAAGCTCACCGCTTCAAGAAACTACACAATTCCCAGCCCGAGTCACCTTTTTCTCAAAACTGAACTGGGCTGAACTGGAATGAACCGAACTGAACCGAAGAGTATGAGGAAGGAAGTGTGAGATTGACGAACAAGTTCAAAGTTTATGCGCACAAATAAGACGGAGGACGTGTCAATAAAAGTAAGTCGACTCGCTGACCAGTCGAGGTCTGTTGAATTGAATAAACCACCACGCAAGAGAACAGCGCCAGAGGGGAGGTTTAGACAGACTCAGATGAGCAGCTCCACACGCGGCGTGAGATGGCGAACTTTGATTGTCGGTAGGTCAGCAGATATGCTGAGCTTAAATATTTCACCGTGCATTCATCTCACCAGCCGAGAATTCCTCACGAAACGAGAAGACAGGGACGGTACGCGGGAACTCCTGTTAATTCTCGTTGCTGGTCCAATTCGAAAAATGATGGTGACGCTTTTAAACGACTGTACAGGACCTCTCAAAACGGTATATGAAGGATGTACGAAGTGCATTACAGAATGTGAATGTGAACCATGGACACTACACTACTTCAGCATTTAGTCCATATCTCAGGATACTTTCCTGTACATAGCCACGTGCGTGTTCGCCTGTCAAATAGGTCACACCAAATCACACATATCAACTGGGAGACTTCATGTGACTACCTAGATGTGGCCGAGCTGTTTAGGGAGTACTGCTAGGCAGTCTACAACGTCGCAGCCTTGAGCTGGCATCCTGTACCACCTCTGCAGAAGTTCAGGCAACCGCTCGTGACCGCTGAGTTTTCTGTGCCAGATGTTGAAGACCTTCTACTCAAGGTTAATTCGTACAGAGCAACGGGTCCTTACATGATCCATCTCAGAATACTCAAGGAAGCAGCTGTTAGTCTGGCTGAACCACTCTATACGCTGTTTAAGCAAACACTCCAGGCTAGCATCCTCTCTAGCGCATGGGTAGAGGCGACGGTCACACCCGTATCCAAATTGGGTGGCCGGCACTCTCCGGCTAGCTCTCGGCCAATCAGCCTTACTAGCATCCCGTGCAAACTAATGGAGCGCCTACAGAAGCGAGCCATGCTCAGTCACTTTTTATCAATCAATCACTTCTCTCCCACCCAGCATGGTGGTCATGCAAGAAGAACATGCTTATTTTCAAGAATAGTCTGACAGAGGCCAAAGATATAGACCTCATCTCGGATGCTGTCTTATTTGATGTCGCCAAGGCCTTTCACCGTGTCCCACACGGCCCCCTGAAGCACACTGTTCACAAAATGATTTCCCAGAAATATGTATATATATGTTCACGCGGCTTTTACCTTGATGTTAGGACCATTGCAGCACTACTGAATGTACACTGGGGCAACTTAAAAACAGGAATGCGAAGAAAATTCCGAATAACCCGGAGACAGCAACTGAAATACAACAAAAGTGTATGCGAAGTTGAACACCGGAGGTAGCACTGCAGACAATGAGATTACCTACTGAAGTAAACTTGAGTCGTTCTTCTTAGGGTTAGCAATGAACTGCCGATCATTGGCGGTATTGCGCCGAATGAACATAAAAGTCTAAACCACGTTCCGGCAACCTTTCACTGTTAACAGCACTGCCGATGCAATAGTTATCTGCAAAAATCACATACCTTCTACAATAATCTCAACACAAGTTAAAGAAGTAAAGAATGACGAACGTCATCAAGCGTACTGCATCGAATGCCTTCCGTTCAGGTGCGAAGCCTACGGTATTCAAGGGGAGGTTCTTCGCTGGACTGCCTCTTTTCTTGATAACAGAACTTTTAGAGTCAAGACCGGATCAGACCTCCCGTCTCCCTCTGTCATTTCTGCGGGGGTTCCCCAAGGATCAGTACTAGGTACTTTGTTATTCCTCGTTTACATCAACGACCCTCCAGACAATATTTCCAGCAACGTTCTCTTATATGCAGACGACCTAAAAATCTGGAATGCCACTGATCCCAGTGCACTACAACTTGATCTTGATGCGATCAAGCGCTGGTCGCACGATTCGAGTCTCCCACTAAATGACAATAAATGTGCTCACATGTCACTCGGTGGAGATTCTGTCAATGCATTCATGATTCATGGCGCATCTAGCACAGTAGATATCATGAGAATCGATCTGAAGAAAGATCTGGGCATCTGGTTGCCGTCTAACTTGTCCTTCACGTATCACCATGAGATGGCGGCAAAAAAGGGATTTGCCGCTCTTATGATGATTAAGCGCACTTTCCCCCGCATGAACACGGAAGCTTTTCAAACGCTTCACGGGATTTATACAAGACCTCTCCTCGAGTATGCCGATCAGATCGTGTGTACCGGCCTGGAGAAAGACATATTAGCTGTTGAGCGTGTCCACCGCGCGGCTACCAAGGTGGTCGTGGGCCTGAGTAATGTTACTTACGAGTCTCGACTTGGAATTCTTGACCTGTACCCACTTGAATTTCGAAGACTCCATGGTGGTTTAATACTCATACACTTCTTCAGAGTAGGTCTTGTAGAACAGTTCTTCACTGTAGCGAATGGTGACGGCCGGCGAGGACACAATAGAAAGCTTATCAAGCTTCGTCCTCGGACCGTTTTAGGCAGCAGTTCTGTTCTCACAGGGTTATTAACTATTGGGAAAGCCTTCCATCTGAGTTCTTCAACAGCGCTTTTAGAGATCGTTTTAAAGCTTTGCTTGATTCTCATTTACCTAAAATTGCATTATGCGAGTAATCTTACTTTGCTCTTGGCATTCACCGTAATCCCCAAGAGCGGTGTTACATCCTGTTTTCAGTGATCGCCTTTCAGATCAACAGACGTCCGCTGACTTTGAGCAAGGAAAACCGACTGGAACCGGGAACCTTGGGCCGCTGCCTTGAACCCGTGTATCGATCGCTGAATGGCTGAATTCGCTGAAACCCACATATCGCCTTACGTGGGGAAAAATTGTAAGCACTTATGCTCCGTTCCAGCGTTCTGGCAGAAACAAGAAAAGTTGCGGCTTGTGACACGCCCTGGTATAGAGTTTCCTTGTCTGGAATGACGTAACCATCGGAAGCCGTCGTCCGCTACTCATCGAACCAATTGAAATTGCCGAAATTCGCCGTCCTTGAAAATACCTGGGCTTTCGAACATTCCCGTTACAGCTCGTTTTCCGTCATGACGAAGGTTGATTGGAGTAAGAGATGGCGGAATGTACGTAGTTTGCTTGAGAAACCTGGACCCTTTCAACGGGCTGAGTTTGAACCATCACAGGAGGTACTCGTAGAGGTTGAACTAACTTTATGCTACAGCTGTTAACAATGGTTCAGGAACACGTTAAAATATTGGTTATTGGTGCAGGCGGTCTAGGTTGCGAACTTCTCAAGGATTTGGTATGTTTATCTGTTTCAAGGTGATGCCGATATTCAGGCCCTGATGGGATTCACACAAATTCATGTGATTGATATGGACACGATCGACGTTTCCAATTTGAACCGTCAGTTTTTATTTAGACCTCGCGATATTGGGAAACCGAAGGCGGAAGTCGCAGCACAGTACATAATGAGGCGTGTACCGGCCTGCAAAGTTACACCGCATTACAAGCAGATTCAGGATTTTGGTGAAGAATTCTATCGTCAATTTAATGTCGTCGTATGTGGGTTGGATTCCGTGGTTGCTAGACGTTGGATTAATTCTATGTTAGTAAGTCCTCGAAATGTGTCATAATCAGTCTGCGCGTTCATTTATTCGTCTCTCATCTTGCGAACGTCGTCATCACATAGAGCTTACACTAAGGTAATCAAACTAGGATAGTAAAACTTAGGCGGAGTTAGTGGAAATAACGACCTTATATAGTATTATATACTTTGCAAACACTAGGTAAAGGCTTTGTTTGTATACAAACGGGTCTTCTGGACAACAAGCTTGAAAAGATGTGATACTTTTTGCCATGCTGCACATCGGCTGACCACGGTGTTTAGGAAATTAGGAGGAAGCAACTAGATTATCACCTGCACACCGTTGGTACCGTAACAAGCAGATACTCACTGTTATCAGGCTTCCCTCACACAACCTCGTCCTCACTACCTGACCTAAATGAAGCTTACGATTGTGAAGAAATATTGAATTAGGATTCCCATGCTTGTGGTGCTGTTGGTTCAATGGGTGGTGGACGGAAGTAGAAAGCGACAGCTTTCTTGATTCTGTTTCTCCAAGCGAGGAATCTCTGTACCAAAAGAATAATTACACGTCACGACTTTTCTTGGTTGTATCGGAGAACTCAGATGGAGAATAGATAAATACCTGCCTACCGTTGTTATAAACATAGGTCTGTATGTGGGTGAGTATAAATAATTGGGTGAGCTATTCAACAGATGAGCGTACACACGTGGCTATGCTCATGGGAGTATGCTGGGGGACGGACTAAGTGTCAGAGTGTCAATCCAGATGAATTTTGAACTCAGCCACTATCGTGGCATTCACGATGTGCTCTGCCAGAGGGTTCCAGGCTTTGCAGATAAAAGGCGAGGGAGTAGGGGAAACTGTGCATGTCTGATATGCATAACTTTGCACTTGCTGATATTGAACTCGATGGAGTTTGGTTTAGAACATTTTTAAGGGGCACTAATATCAGTCTGTAGGGCGCTCGCGTCAGAAGTATTGCCCGAGATACGCCAGATTTCAAAATCATCGGCAAACAGCGTCAGTGGATACGATACTTAAGATGGTAGATAGTTGATGAAGATAGAGAAAAATGGTGGCCTCTAGATGTAGCCCTGTGTGACTCCACTGAGGCTGAGTCTGGCAGAGGATAAGGAGGAACCCACCCGCACACGATGAGAACGGTTTTACAGGTAAGATTCAGACAGCAGAGAAGGATACCCCTGACACAACAACGGTGGAGCCTGTTGAGTAAAACAGAATGATTCAATCAAAAGCTTTGGCAAAGTCGGGGCAAACGGTATCAAGCCCCTCTCCTCTGTCAACAACAGAGGTCCACTTGTCTACAGTTAACAGAAAGTTCGTAGTACATGAGCGGCCACAGAGAAAGCATCGTTGTTTGCTGCGGAAGAAAGCTTGTATTGAGAGATGTCTAGTTAGTGGATCGTGGACTAGCGCTTTAAGGATCTTGGACATACAGGATAGGAGAACAAGTGGGTGGCAGTTGCGATGCTGGTTAAAGACGGGGATGGTATTCGCCGATTTTCACCTTCCGGTCACCGTCCCAATAGCAATTGACTGTGGAACTAGGATGCTTAGCGGGACGGCTAACTGAGCAGCCCCATGAGCAAGGACTAAAAGGGACACAGTCTGGCCCGGGGATGTCGGTTTAATCTTCCAACGTTTCGTTAGCACCGTACCTTCTACCACGGAGAAGGTCGTCAAGCCGTTAGTAAACAGTGATGTAGAAGTCAGCCAGAACCTCAGAAGCTTCACCATCTGATCTAGTAGGCTCTTTTGGGCGGGTTAGCTGGAGCACGTCGGTTTTTGTCTCGGGGTTATTTTGGGCAAATTTATACAAACTTCTGGGGTCGCTGACGAAGCGCTGGGTCAAGCGTCGTCGGGAATCCAGTCCATATTCCCTGATTAGTTTGGCACATTTGTTTAGCAGTCGCGTCTGGAGATAACAATCATCTACATCCCCTGTTAGGCGTTTAGCTTGAATCACCTATAGCTTTCGAGACCGCAATTGCTGTCGCGGTTTCCGGCAGATTGTGAAGTAGAATGGTGTTGAACAGTTCATGGCTTCGCCGACGGTATCAGTAAAGTGGTCGCAAATGTCCTCAATAGACAATGATGAGTTAAATTGATCCCTCTAAGTAATAGCTAAGTATATATTGAGTGCAACCATCCTAATTCTTCGGAAGCTCTTTTTCAGAACGTGTGCTTTGGAAGTAAGCTCAGCACTACAAATGAAGCCGAAAGTTATTAAGACATGATCGCTTAATCCGGGTGGAGCGTCCACTGTTAGGTTGTTTACCACTAGTTCCTCACTGGTGAAGATGTGATCTAGACGAGAAGGAGCGCGGCTCTCGCGCCATCTTGTACAATCAATCACATGTTCCGTAAGGCCTGCAACTGCAATTGCAGCTAGAAATGTTGCGGGCACTGCATCAACGAGGCCTTTGTACGATAAGGTTGAAAGCCACTTTGTGGTAGGTTAAAGTCACCCATGATTAGGATATGTGGGCATCCTATGGAGAGGATACAATTGAGTCCAGACAAGATTGCCTCTTCGGGTTCGGAGGAACGTCAGGTAGACTGATGAATTACCCCTGCTAACAATCTGTCAGAGTTGGTTAGTACAATGGAGAACCAGACGGATTCGTGAATAATAGTGAGTATTTGGTGAGACGGGGGAGTGGTTCGGAGAGAGTTGCGTACATGAAGGGTGACACCACCTTATCTGCCCACTATTCTATCATTTCGAAAGAGTAGCAAGTCTGTTATATTAATCTCAGGATCAAGATGATTTGGTGAGAGTCATGTCTCAGTAGTTCCCACAATAGCAAATTCATTCGCAAGGCAAAGCGCACGGAGCTCACTTGTTCTACTGGTCAGAGGTTGGGCGTTGTTATAGGCACAGTTGACAGAATTTATTCGAAATGAGTGCAGGTTGCTGGAGTCGATAACGGACCGGATTTTTTGGAGGACGCTGGGCTCATCGGTGGTGTTATCGTCGACTCTGACTGTGCCGGCTGGTATAAGTTTCCTTGAGACTGCAGGTCAACTAAAGGAACGTTAAGAAACCGAAATCGGCCAGGTCTGCTGGACTAGCTTTTGTTTTCGTTCCTCTGTTCTGAAACCCGGCACAGTATGAGCGACAGAAGTCTTTATCCATAGGAACTGTCTGGAGGAATAGAGCTTGATATTCGACGGGTTGTGACAATCCACAATCCTACTCATCGGCATTGGATCCCATCCTGTTTGTCTGTTACCAGTTAAACGTGTCCGTAGAATAGAAGTGTACAATGCCACTGGCACTCTGGATTTTGTTGTGATCGGCAGACAGCAATAGCGACAAAACAACCGAATATGGAAAATCGCTTATAAATATTAAACTCGGGACCAAACAGGCGATCGAATCTTCGGACATTTCACTGAAGCTAGGTGGACAGCTGGAAAGCCCATAGTTTACGCGCCTTCTGTAAGGTGGGTTTATTAGATATCACTTGTCCACTTATAGTGGCTACGTTTTGCAACGTCGAGGAAGAGTTTGACGTTTGGTGAAGCGTGGGTAACACGATAAAATGCATCGATGACGTCGAAGTATACGGCAACGCCATTGCCTTGGTTACCTGCATTCTCCCAGTGTTTGGTGGTTAACCGTTGCTCCAGGTCGCTGGTGAAAACTCTCGCACAATTGAAAAGAAGTTTAAAGGCTACAAGAATCGATCGAACAGATCATTTACGTGTGTTTTTAGAATTTTTGAAATGCCTCAGAGTAGCAGGGTTGGGCAGCGATCATCAGGATGACTATGCCTGCTACCTGTAAGGACCAGTTTAGTATTTGCTAGATTACCTGTGCCAGCTAATGGTCCCTTGAAATTATACCTTGTACCCAGTAGATTGAGAAGGTCATAAGGCTGCTTAGCACAGAGCTTGACGGAATACCGTCCGTACGAGTGGGGCTGTCGTTAGGACAAACTAGACTAAAATTGTTCTCAGTATTAGTGCCGTCGCCTCTCGTCGAAGATACGTTTACAAAAATACTGCTGTAAGATTCTTCAGGACAGTTGCTACTTTGCTGTCGTGACCAACAGATTCTATCTGGACACTACTTTCATTAATGGATCCGATTACATTCACCACTCCTCTTACTGGTTGTTGCACATTTGAATGCACTCCTTCAAAGTGGTTTTTTAAAACGGGTTTTCGTTAGGCTAGCTCCGTCTGCCGCAATGGAACTACTTATGCGTCTGTAGTTAATTACCACAATCTTGCGGGATCAAAATATAAGGATACTACTCCCCAGGTTTGAATCCGGAATAGTTTCGGAGCCCCGATTTTGTATACCCCCTCCATGTTAGTGTCCTCAGTCACCACAACCCAACCAGCTGGTCTGTTTTGTTATCCAGTGTGCTTCTGTTGATCTGAAATTCAGTCATGGAAAGCAGTGTAACGTAGCTCTTGAGGGCTAGGGGAAGTGCAATGAACGGTTCATATATTAATTCAGTATTGATGGACACTTTATAACATTTAGAAACCATCCCTAGAAGAAAAGCTAACATCCTCGGTTGGGAAGTAGTTCCAGTGGTTGATAAAACTGTAAGAAAAGAACGGTTGCCCAATATTAGAGGACCTCACTATTTTCTGTCTTAAACGGCCTTCTTCCTCGAGTACACGATCCTATCCACTCATAACAAGCGAAAATGTCGTGAACATTCGAGAGGTAACCTTCATTATTTTTTACCTCTTTGGTCTCTATGCCGCTTTGCTCACTGGCGGCTTAGTGACCTTAAATACATTTTGATGTCTGTCCTTCGGTCATCTGGTTTGAGAATGTTGGTAGGTCACCATGCAGCTTATAAATTCCAGGCAGTTTTCTTCTTGTCGCACACGTTGTCGGAGCAGAACAAAATTACCTTTTGTACCATCATTTGGTTTGTCCCAGACGCCAATTAGCGGGGATCGCCACGTTATTTTCGAGACCAAGATTTTCCGGGTTACTTATATCAGGTAGAAGAATCTGATTCCCCGTCAATCGCCTTATTAAACCGTAGTTGAAGCGGCGTATTGAGTCAAAGGTTACAACACCCAAAATTGATCGGAAGTCGAGACTTTTATAGCTTCTCGTTTCAACCCCTTCGACAGCTGCCAGCCACTGATGTTGAGAAGTGTTGCATGAGATCTACGCTAAAGAAAAGTGTGCAAGAATAAGGTCACCGCGTAGTCTTCGGAACTCAGGCAGATAAAGATCAAGAATGTGAAGACGAGATTCGTGGGTGAAAGACCGCGATCCAGTGAGCATTTTGGCGGACACTCGCTGGAAACGTCCACTGGCCAGTATGTCGTTTTCCAAGCCAGCCCATCGGACCTCATTAGCACACTCCAGCAATAGTCTCATATTGATCTCGTCAAACGTTTGGTTAGCATGACGATCCGTACATGGAAATGCTGCCTTTATCATTTCCGAGGTTCCAAATCCCTTGTTGACCACTGTTTGGTGATTATCAGGGAAGTGTGACCTAGGGAGCAAAAAACCCCTGGGTCTTCCTCCTGGTCAACGTTCGCAGTATGTACAATAACCAGGATCCCGAAGTCTCCTGCAAGCGCCACAGGTGCACACGTGTCGCTTAGGCGCAGATTCGAGCCTGCTGATCGAAACGTGATGTTATCAAGATCCATCTTTACTGTGTTGGAATTATAATCATTCAGGATTTTTGACTCGTCGGCACAAAGAAGAATGTTACTGCAAAGGAGGCCCTGAAGGTCATCGATACGTACTAAAGCAACGGTGGGTCAAGCATGGATGTTTCTTTCTGCAATTCAGTGATTAGTGTGCGCGTTTGAGGCGGGGGCCCAAAGCAAGTAGATCTGATCGATTTTTCTCGTTCACTGTCAAGCAAATGTCCGCCTACCTGAAAAAGCAAACAATACAAATGCCGATTACGGTTAATACCAAGAACAGAGTGAAATCTTTGTTCTGTTTTCAGTGAAAAACAGGCCGGTGATGCCTTAAAAGAATGTGTAGAAGTGCAGTGACGATCTCAGAGAGGACAGTACCTTGGTTATTAACCCTATATGGGATGAGGCGTTGCCTGAGAAAGGTTCGTGGACGCAGCTTAAAAAGCCTTTTGGCATGTCCTCGTCGGTCGTCATTCTTTCCCACGATGAAAAATGTTATACTAGATCTACCCTAGAGAAGAAGTATTTGAAAGTTGAACCCATGTTTACACGTTGAAGTTCAAGTGAATACAAATGAGGAATTTTGAAGTTTAGACTTATACGCAACATTTCTCTGGCCCGTGGCTAATTTGATAGTCGCGCGTTGAAAAAGTTCAACAGACAGTATGTCTTTCTTCAGGGCGGCTCAAAGTTCCTGCTATGTACATTCAACTGAGTGTTTTATGTAAATCCCATGAGGCGTGTAGAATGCTTTGTCTTCTGGGAGAATTTTGTTTAAACTCCCAGATGGCCTTAAATTCCCTTCTTTCACCCTCTCCTAGTGACAAGCGATAGGTTTGTCAGACGGCAAGCACATGTCCAGACCTTCCACCGGATCGATTTTCACGATATCTACTGTGCCGAACGCACTATAAACCACAAAATCATGTGAGCGCTCTTATTGTCATTCAGTGGGACGCTCCAATCTTCCGACCGATGCTTAACCGTATCAAGACCAATCTGCAGTACACTGGGATCAGTGGCATTCCGGCTTTTTAAGTCGCCAACTTATGGAAGGTTGCTGCTGGAAATTTTGTCTGGAATGTCCATGACGTAAATCAGAAATAACACAGGACTTTGCACTGCCCGTCGGTCAACTGTCGCAGAAATCGAGAATGGAGACGAAAGGTCTGATCCGGTTATAATTCTGGAAGTTCTGTCACCAAGTATGGAGGCAACCTGGCGAGAGGCCTCGCCTCGAATACCATAGACTTCCATCAGATATTTGAGAATACCCAGCAAGACGTGGTCGAAAGCCCTTGCAAAGTCAGATAGGAAAGCATCCGGGATGAAACCGCTGGTTTTGGCCCGTCACACTTTCCGTGAATGTCTGTGTTTGTTATGCACGACCGGTTGGAGAGGAAACCGTGCTGAGTAGAGGAGGGATGATGGTTGGATAAGAAGTGATTGAAGATAGCACGCTTAAATGGGCACCCCATTATCTCGCACAGACCACTAGTTGGGCTGACTGACCGAAAACTAGCCGGGGGTTTTCGGTCACGTGCCTTGAAGGTGGACGTGAAAGTGACTTCCATCTATGCACTTAGGAGAGCGCCACTCTGCAGTGTCAGTTTAGGCAGCTTATAAAGGGGATCTACCAGACTAGCAGCTGCTTCTTCGAGAATCTCTGGGCGGACCTTGTATGGATCTGTCACAGTGTATGAAGTGGCCTCACATAAAATGTCTTGAAGGTTCAGTAATGGAAACCCAGCAGTCAGATATGATTGCCGGAAGTTATTCAGTGATCACGTTGTGAACCGCTGAATAATACGCTCTAAATCATCTGACACCGACCAGTGATCAGACTCACTCTCCTCCATCAGGCAGATGCAGATAGTGCTATAGGTTTATTGTTTTTCACACGGTGTATCTGTCCAAATGAGCCCTTTTTGCTCGCACAAGATTCCCGGGAGGTCTTTCCCCGTAAAAGTTCTGTATGTTTTTGGCGACAGACACAGCATGCCTCAAAGCGGCAAGCGCTTCACCGGTTGAACCACAAAATTACATTATGAGCTCGGAAACTTTACGTTTGAACTCTGTTAACCACCTGTCCATGTGTCTGTCACTTGTGTGAATGCAGCCGAAGCGCTGAAGTTTAACGGTTGGGTCTCATCTAAACATCATAAATCTGCCACACTACTTATTATTAATACAATTTTTATGCTCAACAGTGGCGTTGATGCAGTCCAGCACGAACTGTTTGAGAAATCCTGCCGGGACAGTCAATCTCCTTGATCATTCGGTGGATTCCATATGGGACGGTGGAACGGGTGGGTAATAGAGTCCAAATGTGGAATTTCTGAGCCCATGGTGTGGCTTCGTAGCTCAGTTGTTAGAGCGCTTGCCGCGCTGAGACACACTGTCTAATGTCTAATAGATTTTTTGCACCTCAACTTCATACTAGTAAGAAACTCACTTCTACGACTGTCTTCCCTCTTGGATCCTTATCGGTTGTCCAAAAAGCTCGAGAGTTAGAGACGCCCTCTGCATCACACACGCGACCATTCTGGGTCAGGCTTGTGGACATACGTTGCATTTAGACCGAGCATAGCTTGGATAATCACCAGACGTCCGTGATCAACACAATAGAGGAAACGGTGTCAGCTGGTGCTCACCTCAAGCGGTTGTCGGTCACCGCTGCAAGCTGTGTCATCGAGCGCTGATTCTTGGAGCAACTGCTAGGCGTTTTGGCCACGTCAGAGGTGCAGTGTGAATCATAGGTTGCGGTTTTCATCCGCCACACCTTCGAGGACGGTGAACCCAGAGTTTGAGGTGGAAATAATGGAGAACGTATTTCACCTTCCAGAGGGTCTCTGATTCAAGGCCGCCATTCTTATCGAATTTGAGCCGAGCGCAATGTGTTGTAAGTGTTTAAAAGATGCACGACAGTATTTGAGCTAGACATTACCAATGCCATTCATTGAGTGCAAATGTTCAGGAAGAATTATGCCGGGCAGTGTACCGTGTAATTGCCGGATCTGTTTGAAAATTCTTCTCAGACGTTTTTGTTCTTTGATTATTCCACTTGTTCCATTTACGTGTAACTGCTTCTTAATTTCGCAACATAAGGGTACGCGTAATTTGTACATCTGTACTTTGTAGAGTTGCCCTAATTTGATGTGCTTCACGGAAGATGAACGTTTGCTTTTCTGTTTGCATTGTTCGAAGTAGTTCCAAGGTAACTTCCTATATTCATTTGAAAACGTTTTTCCACCTCAAGCTAACGGTTCGTGATTCACGGCACAGCTTTACTCTTGTCATTATCCGTTACAGTGGAGTTATGCAACCAATGGTCTTACACATTTCGTTATTTACAAAATACTACCGTGGAACCTTTGGCCAAAGCCTTTTTCTGAATTCCATGGTCTCTGCTTCTCTGAGGTTTGCTAGAAGATGATACGTTAGTGACGACGTGTGCTTGTGTTTGAAGGGTTGATGGCTGGACGGTCGTCTGCAGAAGCGGCATCCTCGCTTCTTCTACAGGCACGGGAACTTCAATAGACACTGTGGGAACGGTTACTATAATTGTGTTCTCCATTTGTCATTTGCGGTCTGCCGTGATCTTGGATTTGGTTTTCGTCCACTGACCACACATCTTCCTCCATCCTGGAAAACGGTCGACAGACGCGCCTTTTAGGTTGGTGTTGACGGACCTCAAACTGGCTGTGACTCCAGACCCTATCTCAAAACTGAGTATGGCGGGTAAGGTTAAAGAATGCCGGATATTTTTGGTTATCTTAGTGCGCAACACACCTACAAGCACAAAGGTTTTGACGGTCGGGGAGAAAGATGCCAGACTGACTTGGCTGACTTAGTCGGAGAGCACGCTGTCGAAAAGCGACCCCATAAAACAATCCTTCTTTCTCTGAAAGTCTTTTTTTTTATAATTTTTTTGCGGCTTCCTTCATGTAAGCAGTTAGTAGAGCAACTGCGTTCCTGGTAATAGCAGCGTCTACGAGGGTGAGCGTAGTGTACTCATTCAAGGACTGAAGTTCCAATTTCAGTTCAGATAAATTGTGTTAAAACGCGCCCACTTTACTCTTCACGGAAGAAAGGGGAAGAGACATGATTAAAAAGAGCCCTGTACTGGCAGTCACAAGTGTTTTGCGTTAGTTCACTCTTCCTGATACGCAGGTTGCCAGTCTGACACAAAGCGGATCTTCGGCCGTTGGTTACGCAAATTGAAAGGGGAGATGAAGAAGCTAGCTGACTGCGCTGGTCCCCACCGTGGTCGATGCACTCGAGCTCCCACTGCCTCTGACACTGACAGCATTGCACGCCGTTTTCTGCGGATACTTTGCACTCGTAGCGACCACACGTGCCTGCTGAGCCCCAGTACTACTAGGTTTGTCGTGCTGTCAGTAGGAATAAATAATTTAAAATATACAGCGATAGATACAAACGACAAAAATTTCAACCACTGCACTGTGCAATAAACTAATACGTCATTACGGAGTAAATGCAAGTCAAACTTCGAGCTACCCACGTTAACGTATCCCACGGAAACTCTAATGAAGTTCGGGGAGTAGGAAGAAAGATCCCATCCGCTTTTTTACTCTGAAAGTACTGTTTCTAGTGCAGATCATCTCCATGGTTGCCATTAGCTTCCAGTGTGTGTACAAGTGGGCAGTGTAAAACATTGTCAAAGGTTCTGACGAAATCAAAGTAGACGACATCTTAGATGTGGTCACTGTCTTCGACCTATATCAGGCGATCGACGAAGATTAAGAATACTGGTTACGCTTGACCTGTCGAGAAGGTAGCCCTGCTGGGTGCGAAAGAAAATGTTGGTTGGGAAGAAATATTTAGGGGTGAAATTTCAACAGGCGTTTGATCACATTGCATGGGATGGTAGTGCGGCTGATCGATCGATAGCTTTTGGAAGGGCGTCGATCGCCTATTTTGAATAGTTAGGTGTGACAGTAGCCTCTTTTTAAGCCTCTGAAGTATTTGCTAAAATAGATTCTTAAGCGGCCATACTAAAAGAAAGATCAGTTCTCTGAGGGTACGAGGGTGTATCCCACATGGTCACACTGTATTTTAGGGATTACCCCTAACGAAAGGACCTTGAATATCGAGCACAGAGAGATAGGTTATCATGAGTGGGTGTTTAAGGTTTCACCGCGCAGAAACTGGATGTCATTTTAGGATAACTATACTGTATACTGCTGGCTGCCCCTCCCTGAGTGCTTCTGCGATCACTTGGGGGTCGGAGAAGGTTTCTCCGCCGGGTAGAGAGAACGCTGAGGGCCTAGTTTTTCTTTGGCAGCGCGTATGCTTGCAAAAGGAGGTCTTATTTTCTCCAGCCACTGGCAAAATTTTTTATCTACACCTGACATGTGTGATAACAGGTTTCTCACTTGTACCTATTCCGCACGATGTGTAGGGCACTGAAATCCTTCGGTTTGCTCTTAGTTTCTTCTTAAGGAATAAACGGGAGTGCCTATCAAGATGTCAGCGTACGCTCCGCGGGGGTGGTGGAAGAGAGCAGGGGTTCTGTCGTCTGCGACAAACGAATGCCTCATCAGCCCTGTAGATGAAATGTCTAAAGGAGTTCAACTTTGGTCCCATCGAATCGGACTCTAGACTAAGTGTACTCATGAAGCATGATAATGCGTTGACGCCTGATTTCTGGAAGTTTCGGATGGCTTTTTTACGGCATCTACGGCCTGTAACAGGTAGTTATATACCAGTAGCAACCTGTCAATATGTCCCAATAGTGGTTCGATGACAACTTCATCTAACAAACAACCCTCATTCATAATAACCAAATGCTGCAAGGAAGGCGTCCGTCCTGGACGATTTATTTAGGTTATTTCACATGTTGTGTCCAGTCTTTCGCGTGTGTTAACACTTTCAAAGATCTTGAACATTCGCAGGCAGAGTACTCATTAGTAGAAGCTATCCACTCAAGTCCGGTTGCGCTGAAATTACCCATAACAAAAAGGATAGGGAAAACGCTCTGTAGGTAAGAAAGGATCTGGAGTAGCAAGACTGGCTGCGTCGGCGGGTGCGCTGCAGAAAGCCTAACGATAAGTAACGCCAGCAAGGAAAGTTTCACGACTACGTGAATAAAGTTTGAGCCGGAGTGCGTCTCCCTTTCTCGGGAATCCAAGTACCCCTGTGATAATCGGCGTTGGGAGCCTCCGGTTTGAAAAGATAGCGGAGCATCATGTGTCCACGGGAGCTGCCCGTATCATGTAATTATTGTTGAGGAGCATGCAACTTGTCACTTACATGTGTGGAGGGCCATATCTCAGCAAACGCTGAAACGCGGCTGCTGGTATCATTGACCAACTGTCTGATTTCTGGTAGTCTCTCCAGAAAATGCGCAAACAGTCAGTGTAAATGCATTCCATGACTAATTCTTCTTATAGCTGGGATAAAACAAACAGAATTCCTTGAGGAAGAGCTTGCGCACAAAGGCCTAGAATCCAGAGAGAATCTGCGGATGACGAGTAAGTTTCGTACGTCACCCTGGTCGATAGCGGCCGCTTCATCACAACTTGTGTGTGCGTGGGCAACCCTGTGGGCACTTCATCCCCCTCCGCTGACAGCGTACTGCTGGCGTTCCATGCATATTTAGAAATGAGCGGGTTATCATGAAGAACACTTACTTTCGTGCCGATCGCCTCTGCTGTACCCAAACACGGAGGGAGGAGGAGGATTAAAGAGGCGAGGTCTACATCAACGGATTGTGGAATAGGAGTGAATTCTTTCCAAAGTGACTGCCTGATGGCAATAGGGTCGCTTATGGTGGTGACAATCTACAGGGACGAAATGAGCAAACGGCTACCGGAAGTGAACTCTACAGACATGTCGTTCAAAGGCGGTGAAGGTGGAGAGTAATTAATGTCCACGGAATAATTCCTGCTCGCCGGATTGCTGCCAACTTCGTCCGTGAAGTCCGACTTCGGGGCTGGTATTCTATATGAAATGCGTTGGGATATGTAGGAAACATTCATGTTATGCTTCCCTTGACGATCCATTGGGGCAATACCATTCGTCGATGGAATGCCGGATAGGTGCTCCAGAAGGCCTACATATCTGTTGGACATGTCGAAATTGTCCACAAAACACAAATGTTTGGGAGTTTGTTTACCTTTGAGTAGATGCACTTTCACCTTGTGTAGGTGACTTCCTCGTGGAGCAGGCGCTCCTTCCAGAAGCAACCTGTTATGTTGCTTTCTGTCCAATCCGTGCCACAAAATATAACCTAGACTGGTGACCCATGGCTGAAGAGCAATGCCGAAGGTATTGTCGTTGAACTCCACAACGTGAAACACCCGAACCGGTGATGGTAGCCACAAACGATTGTGAGCAAACCACGTTAACATATAAAAAGTTGGGCATTAAATGTTCCGTTTTACGATGAGCTACAGGTCTGTACAATGGGGTGAAATTTTGCTCGTCATTCAAAGTAGCAGCGATCCTTTGCACTGGATAAGCTTACGATCCACTCACGTGATGTCAACATACAGGTCTTAAAACCGTAGATGCTTAACATGGACGGCGGCAGGCAGGTATTGAAGAATTCATCGCAGCTAACAATTCTTTGCATACTAATTCTGCTTCCGTTGATTGCTACTGCCAAATTAGGCGTAATTGCGATTGAAACGGCATTGTTTTGCCTTCTGTTGGTGTTTAGAGAATTCCGCAGCTTAAAATGGAACCCCTCCCTGGTTGCCATACGCACGTTGAAACATTGGACGCCATCCAACGCAGCGGTGTTTATGCGCACGTCTGACCAATACGTCCATTCCGCAGTGCGACGGAAAATTTGACGCCGGTAGATTGGATGAGTTTATGGAACTCCGAAGTCTGTGTATGCAGTCTGTGCATGCACTCTGTGCACGTGCTACCTGAGAGGCAATGCGGACCCCGAATCAAGCTTCCAAGCCATCGCACGTTCGCACACAGGCACCCCACACAGTGCAAGTTGGATTTCAGCTATGATCCACCGAACATATCAGCGAAATGTGACAACGTTTTACATAATAGCGACCAAATCAGCCTGGTACGCTCTTACTTCATACTTGTTGAGAGCCAGCCATGATGAAACTGTTTGGAAAAAAAGAAACTCACCCTGTTTGTCCCATGACTACATAAAAGCCTTTCGGTGAAACTTTTTCCTTTTCCCTCCTGATAGACCACCTGGTGACCTCTCAGTGTTTCCGAACATTCCTCTCATTTTATATACCGGCCGTGCAGATAAAACCGACATCTAAGTTCTGCATTAAACATATACTAGGGAAAGCTGATAATCGACCTCACTCCGTGTTATGTGATAACAACTGTTTGTATGTGGTATATAGTTCGTCAACCATCACAACGTTATTAACGCTTTTTGGAGGGTTACGACAGAAAATCATGTTCCATTGTGCGTCATAACTTACATAGTCAATTTACTTTCTCCCGTTTATCGCATGATCTAGCTTCCCAATTTGATTTCACAAATATATCTCCTGTAAGAAAACACTCTATCCCGCCCGGACACCCAAAATCCTGTGCTGGTCGAGCATTTCGCGAGATTCGCAAAATTCTTCGGAGTTTGATCAAAGAATGAGGTTCAGTCGACAGGTCCATCTGTTCCCCCGCAGAAGTATATGCTTTGCCATCTCCCCCATCCTGACAAAATTTTCTTCACATTTCTCCGGGAATATCTACGTGGAATAGTGATAAAATTCTTCGACAGAACCTCCCTTTCATCCTTCGAACACCTCTGTCTGGGCATATCGTTGACCATTAAGCTAGTGATCATCTTGTGGATTGTTAACTGATGTAATCACTCCTGTTTTATCGAATTTTGGAGATTCTGAGTACTTTCATCTCAGAAGCATGTATATCAAATTCTTCTTTCTTAAGTGGAATTCTTCTCTCACATACTGTCTGTTTTGTTGCTTCATTCACAGAGCTTGCTCACTGTACAATTTACAATCGTAGTGTTCTCACGGATAAGGCGAGAAATATACCATTATTATTACAATTATTGCTTGACATTGCAGGTTTCTATTTGCGGCAGATGTTTCCAACGTCAGCATTTATGATAAACTTCACATAAACATCCGCCTAATATCCACCGTTTGTGTATTTTATTGAAACAGACTCCCCACCTCACGGTGAGTCCGCGATTTATGGGATGAAACTCATGTCAGACGACTGAGGGAGTGGTTNAAAACCGACATCTAAGTTCTGCATTAAACATATACTAGGGAAAGCTGATAATCGACCTCACTCCGTGTTATGTGATAACAACTGTTTGTATGTGGTATATAGTTCGTCAACCATCACAGGTTTCTATTTGCGGCAGATGTTTCCAACGTCAGCATTTCTGATAAACTTCACATAAACATCCGCCTAATATCCACCGTTTGTGTATTTTATTGAAACAGACTCCCCACCTCACGGTGAGTCCGCGATTTATGGGATGAAACTCATGTCAGACGACTGAGGGAGTGGTTATGTTCTAATCGAAAGATGACAGAGATTTCTTCGGACCACAGGTAATCGTCAGTTGCAGCGTGCGTTGCGAGAACCGAATTGTCGAAACTAATAGCATTTTATCCACCAGACACCTTAAATATCCACGCATGTACTCCCACGTTCTTTATACCCCGTACAGCGGTAATAAACCTAGACGGTTTCCATAGAACTATGCAAGCTCACCTTATCCTACTCCAGAAACATTTTCGACCCACGACTTGTTACACGAACGTAAATTACGCCCACATCCTTCATGAACTTCTCAGAGCACTCCTGGAACCGTGAGTAAGTGCGAAAGTCGTAATTCTTGAATCTCGCATTTGAAGCTGCAATATAATTCAATTCCTGGAAATAAAGCGGAATCCTCACTTGCTGATGTGATAAATATGTGAACCATCGTATGTCTAGATACACATCATTTTGGTATCCATGTATCAAAGTTGCAACACGCAAGCAACCACAACAACAGTAGCTGTGATGTAACAGACAAGCCAGATGTTCTGGCTTCGTGTACCCATCACAACGGTAAACCCACTTTATGCAATGTAGAGGCACTGGCAAAGAGCGTTCCTCAGAAATAGGTGCTCCAGCGGTAGTCCCGTAAGAGGAGATAACAGAACCAAGCTTGTGTCAAAGGCCCAGTAAGACATGCACACGAATTACACGAACGAAAACCAAAATGGCATCAACAGCATGCTGCTGTGCAGTAAAGGTTTCAAAAATAACATACGATAAGTTTGCTTCCGGTTAGCGGGTGGTTAAAACGAAGAGGTGTATCCATGAGAGACTTCGGCAATATCAATTTGTGCATCCGTTACCGGGGTAATGAAACGAAATTTGGGGTGAAATAATTTTACCCGCGATAACTGCAGAACTCACGCTCTACGACTAGCATTCAAGTGCAGTTATTGTTTGCACGGTTTTGCTTTGTTGGTGCCCTGCGCATCGAAATGTACACGGTTACCATTGTGTCTCAGTAAACAGTGCAATAACATTAAGTATTCCATTAACTGCGTTTTACTACACGAATACTGCGTATTCCGTGTTGTTTCCTCCAATTGACGATGATTCGCGCTGGGATTCAGCAGATATTTGCCGACGGGATGACAGCTTGTAATGCTTACGAGTGCAGACTGTTCGCACAAATCAGCATGCAGTGCCACGCATGCCAGATATCGTCCCACCTCACGTGTGCCAACCTCAGAAACGACAGATGAAAACAGGTGGCATCTTCTAGTGCCACTCTTTCTGTATGAACTACAGGTGCAACGGGAGCCCAAACACCAGTTTGCCTCTGGCCGGTCCGACATGCACTAAAAATAAACTGGCGAAAGTCATGGGAGTGTGTATGCAGGACTCAACGAAATACCTCACTGTTTACTCCAAGAGTGTCACGGTGAACTGGTATACACCGGGACCACATTACATAAGCAAGCACATAGTGAATGAGTAAAACTTGGGGCCAGAGTACCTATGAAAGCACACAGTCCTTCACTCCCATATCGGCGAGCACATTCTTTGCGGTTGCCCAACGGGAAGACTCCATCTGACCCTTCACTTGCAGCCGAGTTATACATGGAGTACTAGTGGACTCTGTGCAACGTCGCACCACCGAACTCACATCCTATCCCACTGCTGCAGAACTTCAGGCAACCACTCGTTGTTGCTGAGTTTTCTGTACTAGTTAGGGATGACCGTCCATCCAAAGCTAATTCATACCGTACAACGAGTCCTAACAAGATCCTTTTCACCATACTCAAGGAAGTGGCTGTTGGTCTGGTCGAACTCTCCAATGCTGCTCAAGCGGACACTCCAGACTGGCATCCTCCCTGGAGCCTAGACAGAGGCGACGGTCACACCCACAGTTGAAGCGGGCGACCGGCACCTTGAGCTAGCTATGGGCCAGCCACCCTTACTAACATACCGTACAAGATAATAGAGCGTCCATTCAAGTGTAACGTCTTCAATCATTTTGTCTCACCCGGCATGGCTTCCTTCCTAACTAGGCATGCATAACAAACGTGCTTACTTTCACGGATAACCTGACGGAAGCCAGAGACAGTGAACTCACCCCATGCGCCATCTTATTTGGTTTTACCGAGGCTTTTGGTCGTGCCACGTACGGCTCCTTGAAACACAGATTGGAAACCCATGATGTTCCAGGAGAGGGTTTTCGCCGGATTGCCTCTATTCTTGATAGTAGAACTTTTACAGTAAAACCCGAATCAGACCTTTCGCCTTCCTCCATCATTTCTGTGAGAGTTCCCCAAGAGTCAATGCTAGGTCTTTTGTTATTCCTGACTTACATTAACGACCTTCTGAATAACACTTCCAGAAACGCTCTTCTAAACGCCGACAACCCAAAAATCTGGAATGTCACTGACCCCAATGCACTACAGGTTGGTCGTGACGCGATCAAGCGCCGGTCGGTCGATTGGAGTCTCCCACTGAATGGCACTAAGTGTGCTAACATGTTACTCGGTGGAGACTCTGGTGATACCTCCATGATCTGTGGGGCGTTCAACACAGCAGATATCATGAAAGTCGATCTGAAGAAAGATGTGGGCGTCCGTTTGTCGTCTAACTTATCCCTCGCATGTCACCGTGAGACGGCAGCTCAGACGGGATTTGAGGCCCTTAGCGTACGTTTCTCCATATAAGCAAAAATACGTTTAGAACGCTCTATGCGGTTCGCATAATGCCGTTCTTCGAATATGATAATCGGGTCATGTATACCGGTCTGAAGAGAGACATTATCTGGAGAGCGCCTCCAGCACGTGGCTACCAAACGGTCGCGAGCCTAAGGATTGTTGCTTACAAGTCTCAACTTGAAATTTTCGACACGCATTGATTTAAATTCCCACGACTCCGCGGTGATTCGATTCTCACACAATTTCTTGGTGTAGGTCTCAAAAAACAGTTCTTTACTGCGTCGACAGATGACGGCAGGCAAGAACAAAACAGGAAGCGTTTCGAGCTTCGTCCTTGGACCCTCATTAGGTAGCGGTTGCGTTCTTATGGGATCGTTAACCATTGGAACGGCTTCCCTGTTGAAGTTGTCAGCAGCGCTCCAAGGGATCGTTTATAGGCTTTGATTGATTCTCACCAACCTGAAAATTCATTGTGCTTGCAACCATATTCTGTTTTTGGTGCTCACTGTGACCCTTAAGAGCGGCGCTACAACTTGTCTTCAATGACTACAATTCAGGTCAAAAGACTCCCACTTGACACTGAACAAGGGAAACCGACTGAATCCTGGAACCTTGGGCCTCTGATTTGAACCCGATTATCAGTCGCTGAATGGGATAGTGATCAAAAGAAAACCAACAAAAGAAGCATTCACGTTATCTCGGAGAATTAATGATGGGATGTAACAGCAATCGATGCCACCGATGTTGCAGTGCTGTTTTCGAAATTTCGGTGTAACTAAGCGGAAAGGCGTGATCATAATTTCGACGATCAAACCGCTGTTCAATCATATAAACTGAGCTTCTTATGAAACTGCAAACGTATGGTACACCATTATATGTTGTACTGTGGGAATATGGACAAAATCTGGGCAAGCCGCCGCTAGTTTTTATTTTCAAGTCGAACATAATTCACATTTAATCGCAGCCTTCGCATTCAGATAGACATTCCATCCACCCACTGTCTTTCGAAAAGAAGCACTAGACTCGAGTTTCGCCTTCATTAGAGCTCGTCAGTAGTGCATATCCTTGCCACGACCGGAATTTGAACTCCGGCCATTCCAATCATGAGGCAACCGCGTTGACCACTGCGCCGTCAACCTCATATTAGGCACGACCGAATTAGTGAACTTGAACGCTCAACCACACTCGCTTGTGAACAATGATTAGTTTGCTCGATCGTCTCGAAAGGGGATACAGTAACTGTCAACACGGTTGCCCCACGACTGGAATTTCCAGAGTTCAAATCTCGGCCGTGGCAAGGATATGTACTACTGACGAGCTCTAATGAGAGTGAAACTCGAATCTAGTGCTTTTTTCTTGAAAGGCAATGGGTGGATTGAAAGTCCCTCTGAGTGCGAAGGCTGCGATCAAATGTGAGTGATGGTCAACTTGAAGTTAAACCAACCCCCGACTATGCATCGGTAGTTTTCACTTATATTCTGCGTGCATAGCCACTGGCTGTTGTCACTGTTGTGAACATTTTCATGGAAACATGGCTTGCGCAGGTATGCGGACAAGGTGACTTGATGAACGAACGACCTCGATGAGCAC
The DNA here is from genome assembly GCA_008508345.1 of Paragonimus westermani. Classification (NCBI taxonomy): domain Eukaryota; kingdom Metazoa; phylum Platyhelminthes; class Trematoda; order Plagiorchiida; family Troglotrematidae; genus Paragonimus; species Paragonimus westermani. The sequence goes on from QNGE01004017.1 coordinate 38,808, forward strand.
TTCATGCTGAGATACTCACGGAAGTTCCTTGCAATTGTCTTAGCTTACGAATGATCGCAAACAGCACCCTATGTTAAAACACTTGCGAATGTTCCATTCATTCTTTGTGGCTTACGAGTGTAGGCGAACAGCACCCCAAGTCTAAACAGATAGGTGGACGAGTGAAGACACTAGGAACGAACACGTTGGTAAATCGGCATGAATGATCTACTTGAAGTTCGTAGAAAATGGTACATACTGCCTCCACCTCCCAACAGCACAGAGTGCAGCTGTCGATCTGCATAGGTTCTGGGTGTCTTTCTGGATGATTGAAGCTGTGTATCACTCGGAACCCTCATCACCTCGTTCATCATATCTGAGGTCTACAAGATAAATGTTTTTGCATATGTAAAGAAACTCCTCTTAATTACATCAAGGGAGTAATCGTTCCAGGTTACATTGATTCGCGCTTTCTTCGGCCTGTGCACACGTGATGCACAGTTCTCAAGCTGGTCTAAGCCGTGCCGATTTCATAGGTGCTGTGCAGGTCCCCTTTTCCATATTCACTGGAAGGGGATGAACACTGGCAACTGAGAAATATCAATTTGAAACGCCCACCTACCAGGTGACTGCGATTAGAGCTGCTCGCCACAGAGTAGACACTCAGTTGTGTCCGTCATTTAAATACATTCAGAGTGGAAAATCAATTGATCTGCGTCACGGCAATAGCTGTCAATATGAGCCGGTTCAAAGAAGTGTCCATATGGCAATCCTGTTTCAGGCTAATTTATCCATTTCGGTTGCTCACTTTTCGTATATGCGGCAATTGGGGAGGCGTACAAAGATAAACTAGTCTTAGCACGTTCTACTACTTTGCTGGCAAAAACAGTGGTGCTATTGAGAGAGGTCAAGATTCTCGAATTGAAATTCTTCATCTGTACCCACTTGAGTTTCAACGACTCCGCGGTGATTCATTTCTCATATACCTGTTCAATGTAGGGCTCGTAAGGCATTTCTTCAGTGTAGTGGATGACAAAGGCCAGCGAGGACATAACAGAATGCTTTCCGAATTTCCTCCCCCCCGGAGCTTCCTTAGGTAACGGTTTTTTCCTTACAGGGTTATCCTCCACTGGAACGGCGTTTCTGCTGATATCGTTAGCAGTGCTTTCAGAATCGCCTTAGAGATTTGCTTGATTCTCATCTGTCCGATATTTCATTATGCGAGTAATCTTACTCTGCTCTTAGTATTCACTGTTACTCTTAAGTGTGGCGCTACACCCTGTCTTTAATGATCGCCTTTCATACCAACAAGCGCCCGCTCACACCGATCGGTGAAAACCGGCTGGATCCGGGAATCTTGAGCCCCTGCCTCGAACCCGTGTATCAATCGCTGAATAGCTGAATCGTTGCAGTCGTCCAGAAAATTAGTCGCTGCACACGGAATAGGTGGACAAGTGAGTATGCCCTGGTCACTCGTTCATTAACAATGTATTACGCCTTCCCTGAGGAGCACTTGAAAAGCAGTCCCTATAGGCACTAAACTAAGAGAAAGCAGTGGGTTTGGAAACAAACGGTTCGCTTCCAATAATGTCTGAGAACGCTCTGGCCCGGTCTGGGATCAACGGCAACCAAGCAGAGAGAAGAAAGAAGCGCGAGGTGGGTTCCATCACACTTGACGGTATTCGAAAGCGCGCTGGGCAAAATGTGCCTACAAACTTTGAGCGCGTTGAACAACGCTCAGACCGTGTCCTACACGTTAACCTGGTACATAGACTAGAAGCTTATAGGATCCAAGGTGAGGTTCTCCGCTGGATAACTTGCTTTTATGGTAACGGGACTTTCAGCGTAAAAACCGGTTTGGGCCCTTCGTTTCTGTCCCCAGTCTCTGTGGGAGTCCCTCAAGTATCGGTACTTGGTTCACTGTTGTTTCTGATCTACATCAATGATCTCCACGAGTTGAGCTCTAGCAACGCCCTCCTTCATGCCGACGACTTGAAAATCTGGAATGCCTGTGACCCCAATGCATTGCAGATTAACCTTGATCGTATTAAGCGCTGGTCCGATAATTGGAGTCTCCTTCTAAACGACAGTAAGTGTGCGCACATATCACTCGGAGGAGACTCCGGGAACCTATTCGTGATACACGGTGCATACCGTGCACAAAGTGTTATAGAAATCACGAAGGTAGACCTCGAAAAAGGATTTGGCTGTCGTCTGGTTTATCCTTCTCTTATCATCACCAGCTGGCCGCCAAAGGGGTTTTATGACTATTGGGATGATCAAAATAACCTTCCCCCGGATAGACAAGCACACCTTTCACACGCTTTACAAAGTCTACATAAGACCACCGGTCGAGTATGCCAATCAAGTCGTCTATACAGGTTTGAAGAAGAACATACTCGCCATTGAACGTGCGCAGCGAGTGACCACCAAAATGGACACTGGCTTACAACATCTCTCCTATGATTCTCGCCTCGAAATCCTTTGTTTTTATCCATTTGAGTTTCGAAGACTCCGCGGCGAACTAATTCTCACACACTTTCTCTTAAGCATAGGACTCGTGCAACAAATTTTCACACTAGTAGGTGACAAGAATAAAAGAGGTCACGACAAGAAGCTCTATGAGCTTCGATTTCGGACCTTCCTAAGATAACAGTTCTTCTCTTATAGAGTTGTTAACTACTAGAACGACCTTCCACTGGAGATGGCCAGCTGCTCTCTTAGGGACCGCCCCAGAGTGTCACCGGAGCCCCGCATACCTAATAAACCTTTGGATAAGTAATTTATTTTGTTGTGCTAGATTATTATTTCACTCTGTTCTTGGTACTCTCTATAACCCCCGTGAGCAGTAATAAACGCTGTTTTAAATGATTACCTTTCAGGTCAACAGAAAACCGCCGGACATCGAAACAAACAACCTGACTGGATGCGGGTAGTTTCGGTCCCCAGTCTCGAATTCGTGTACGAGTCGCTGGAATCTCGGAAATCTCGGGAAGGTCCTGGTTGAAAGTCCTTGAAGAGTGGATAAACAGTGTAACGCGCTACCTGCACCTGCAAGCGCGCAAAAATGGAATTTGCATTGCTCGGCGGGACGTGTTGCCGGTAGCCGGTTTCCTCAAACCTGGGAAAAATCAATTTGAACCGTTTAATAATACGCTGAGTGACCTTGAAGCCGAATTTTCTTATTAGTTGCCTACGCAGTACGCTTGTAGCAGGCATATGTGTAATATATACAAGTGTGTAATATATATGTAGATCATATATATCAGAAATACGGAAGGTATATGGGGAAATATCTGTGAACACGTGAAAGCATATGGTGACTGATATATAGGCATATCGTGACAAAAATATGTATATATATACGTATATATATTTGCATATACCTATATATATATACGTGTATATGTGTACACACAGGTACACGCATATATATATGTATACAACCTGATGAACGTTTTCATATAGGTATGTATATGGAATTATGTATATTTATGTATATAAGTATATGTATATATATACATATACACAAGTACATAGGTTTGTAGATATATGTATGCATATATATAAGGTATAAATGTTCGTACAGATGTACACATGTATATATGAATATATATGGGTACATCTGTACGTACATTTATATATATATATGCACATATATGTATCTATACACATGTACTTAGGCGTATATCTATGTACATATACATGTATGCTTATGTACATATATATGTATATATATATCCATATATATACTTCTATACGCAAATTTATATACGTATAATTTTATATATATACATATATGTACATACGGATACATGTACATGTATTCTGATGTATATGTGTATGCCGTCGCGGAAACAGATGTATATATATACGTTCACATATATATATCTATTTCCACAAAGGTTCACATATTTATATATGTATATACATGTATGTATATATACATGTGTATACATATATATGTACAAATATACTTAACGTATATTAATATATAAATATAGGTACATATAGGTACATATATTTATGCATTCTTATGTTCACACGTATGTATATGCATATATATGTACGTATGTACATATATATGCATATATATATATATCTGAACGAACGTCTATACCATTAAACATATGTATACATATATTTATATATGTATACTTATATGCATGCATATAAACATATATGCATATACGTATATGTACACATATGCACGTGGACATACATAAGTTTCCACTAGAATGAGACTCAACGGCCCTAATCGCCCATCCACAGTGAACAGTATGCCCGATCGGTTAAGCACCCAAGAGGATGCCAGTGAAGTAAGACTCAATGACCCTAATCGCCTGTCCACGGAATATGGTATTGCCAGTCGGCTAAGGACCCAGGAGGCTGTCAATGAAATAAGACTCAGTAACCCTCATCGTCTACCCTCAGTGAATACTCGTAGGCATATTAACAATAAGTGAGCAGCGCTCAGGATGGAAACCAAATTGTAAAAGGCCCTGACGCGGGCCGCGGGATAATTTCAGTTTGTCCTGAGAAGGACAGTTGGGCCGTCCTCGTGGTTCACGTTGGCTGCTGAATTGTCGCATAGTCCAGACAGGTGAAGTCGACGTCGGATTTGTGGTAGTCATCATACCAGTGATGGTACCAGCAGAAGCACTTGGAGCATTGGACCCAGTTGACGTTGTCCTCGTCTAAGTCCACGGGATCTTCCTTCAGGCAGCATATCTGACAAACGTCGTTGTTTGCCAGCTTTAAGGCCATCTTCCTTACAATGCGTTCCCTCATCTTTAATTTGAATTGCTTTATGCGTTGTGACTCGGCTAACACGCGCTTTTTCTATGACTTCTATCCGCGGCAAACTATCGCCAGTCACTCGATTTCCAAATGCGGACTACCTGCGCCCTGTGAAAACAACTGAGACACGTGGTGGGATTCGGTGGCGTGTGACCCAACTCATCGGACTGACACACCTCCTTGTCAGTGGATGGTACGGAGGGGTTCAGGCAATAATGATATGTAGGAGGGAAAACGCTGTGCGGGAGAATATTTGAGTCGGCTATCAAGCATTTCCTAGCCCATTTTACCCGTGGCTGTTCCTGTGGAACGGCGAAGCAGTCGTACCATTTATCGGCTGGTCATGTCTTACTCTCGGGCCACAATTTATTGAACGACCTCCTACCACTTATTCGCACGGTCTCTCGTCCAGGGAGTGAATAGTGCAATATGAGTTCTGGATGCCTAGATAACAACTCATTCATCCCACGGATCGTCGCCATATGCTTGTTAATACTGTCATCATTCATGCAGCCTGAAGTTTCGAATCCTATCTGAACGGGAGTGTGCGGCCGGAGTGGGCATGCACACTACTGGTCCTGTATGCCACTGGATGCAACCTCAGTGGGGGCAATGTCGAGTGATACTCATCTGCACTTCTCCGCTAACCTGCACATCGGCCTGTTGATTAGGCGGAAAACCGTGACCAGATGGCTACACGGTATCAGCCATTGCGGAAAAGCTGCAATCACGTCTACTATTTTTACGAACGGAAACGTGAAACGTTCGCTGTTTTCCGCACCGAACATTCCACATCCCTTTCTCGTAACTGACGTCTTCTATTCGACTATTATCGAAATGACCGAGATAAACATATCTTGCAAATTCCGCTAACAGTTTCAGAAGTGCACAGAGGTTTTTATGTCCCACCGGTGGTTTAAACAACTTCATACGTTGCATACCAGCGGCGCGCAGACGATCGGAAAACATACTCTGAATATTCAACAATATGTTTCAGTAACTTATGTACTGTTGAACGTTCACACACAGCCTATTCTCGTTCCCCGCCCGGTTGGTTGTATAGTTACCGAAGAGAACCGTTCTTGTTAGCAAATGTAAGGCCCGCCCCGATTTACAGACAAGCCATGTCTTACACAGGTACTCGTAAACTTCCCGGCTTATGGACTTGATAGCCTGCAGTGACCTGTTAAACTGTGAGACGTTCCCTGTGTATACCATGTTACGTGTCTACTGGTATACGCGGTTTCTTTGATACGTGTCTAAGCCTACTAAGTGACGACAACGCCGGGATACATCATTCATAAAGTGAAAACAGCAAAATACAGTGGCACACCTAGGGTAAACTTCGCGAATTGCTCGCCACTGTCCAGGCAAACGATCAAAGACGAAGGTTTGCACTGCTGACGTGCAAGGTAACATTTTCGGCACACATTGTAAAACTATCCGGTAACTGGCCGTCGTTTCATTAGGCCTCAGTGCGTAAAAATCACCTACCCCAGTTGCATCTACTAACACGGCGTGCCACAGTATAAAGCCCCCGTAGTTTAACTGGTGAGTGGCGTCTGCCAAAATGACGTCGGTAACTTTAGGACACAGCTGGAATGAACCTTTCGGAACGAAGAATGAGAACCGTAAACAATTCTCCCCTAACAGCGAGCAATACTGTCCTTCTGCTTTCATCAGATCGCGTAATTTAACCAGCCCGCTACGAGAGTCAGCCTTACGCTGCTTCTTACGTGAATTGCGTAAGTCGTCTGTATGCATCTTAATCCCGAACTTACTTTTGACTTACAACTTTATTCCACGAGTGCTTTTAAGGTTCTGCATCGTCTCAGTCGCATGCCGCTCATCTGCCAATGACAAACATTTATTTCTGGGATATATGCTAGGCCGTCCAACTTGGAAGTCGTGCGTAGGTTCCAGTTAGGCCTTCTCAATGCGATATGCCCCACTACGACAATGAACTATTCAAGAGGCCTTGCAGCCGTAATCGGCGAATCTGAAAGGTAATGCCATAAAAACTGTACTACTATATTACCGTTTGGTAGCTACCGTCCGACGACTACAGTGTACATATTAATGCACGACACCCCCGTACGGCAGCCTGGCGGAAAATCTGTTCTCCTGAGTTTCATGGCACTTGCTGCCGTTTGCGAACTATTGATGGAGAAACTGCTACACGTTTCCCGTTGAAATCTGTTGAGATCCTCCTAGTACCCCCGGAGGTTCTGATACTCCTCCTTAAATATTCTCTAGAAAACGTTCTCGTTGTTCACCGCCGTGCTGATTCACCGTACGAAAGTGATCTACTTGTGGTGGACCATTTACACACTAACTAGGCGCGATGATGTTAGGATCCGTGAAATGAGCATTTTCATATATTTGATTTAGGATATTCAATTCTAACATTTTACTGGAACTTGCCGTAACACTCGCCATGTACCAGTTTTCCAACTAATTTTGAATGAAATGATACCATTATTTCTTCAGCAGTGTCTCCAGACACCCACGGTTATCGTTGGCTTCCTGTCCCCTGATGGCTTTGGCTACCACTGCGTTGCCAAGACTCATTCCTAGTGAGGGTCATCTATCGTTCTTCATCCGACGTCCCCGACGACGACACCCATCTGGTAAGCCTGGAAAACTTCCTAGGCCTACAACGCTTCAGCCATCTGCTTATTATGGGTCTTTAATGCACGCAAGATGACCTGGGCATCGGTTTCTCACCAGAATTGTGAAAGCGGATTCTCAACTTCCTTAGTAAGGTTGTTACGACGGAAGGCGTGCACACAGCACGTCACCGCCCCGACGCGGCATCGTTTCGGTCAGATTCACTCTCCGCTCGACATAGTTATCACCACTGAGAACCACCTGGTAGAGAGAGTGAAAATCAAACCGCCACTTGGACAACCCTCTGTAAGCCTTTGACCTTATCTGTTACTGGTTACAACAACCAGCTAAAAGGTCCACAGTTCGAAACTTCAATCAGGCAGATTTTGAAGGTCTGAGAACCTACCTAGATCCATTTCATCATGACCTGGACCCCGTGGACCAGACCTACCGTACGTTTCAAGGCGCAATTCAGAAATTGGACGAATTATTTCCACCGAGCAATCCGTGCATTTTCTCTTATCGCCCACCAATTCCGCGCAGGTAACGTCGTCTTCTCGATAACCGTTTTCATTTATTCGCAAAGCATAAGCTTACAGGAAACTCAGAGAACCTGAGCGCGTTCCGCATTGTCCGAAACAGGCGTAAGCGGGGAATCCGCGATCACACCAAACCCGTACAAGAGAAGATCATCCTCAAAGCCCGCGGGGACAAATCTTCTTATTCAAGAATGTGCGACGACTAAAAACGAACAAAGCTTTAGCTCTTTCCTTACGACTGCCCCACGGGGAGAATTAATCTGACAACCTAGTTGTAGCCGAGTTATTCAGGGGGTACTAATCGGCAGTCTACAACGTCGCATCTCCAAGCTGTAATCCTGTACTACCTCTGCAGAAGTTCAGGAAACCGCTCGGATCTGATAATCCAACGAGACCGGATGTACTTTGATGGGGTTCACGCAATGCTCATTCCGGGCTTTGGTGCGACACGGACCTCGGAGACTCCAGCCGAACATGGTCTTACTCGCATAGGGCTCATTGATACCGCTCAGTCTCTGTTCCAGCACCCAGTGTGCTTCAGGGATATCGCATCCTATCAAAATCCCCACGCCTGTTCTAGTTAAACTCTCAGAGGAAACATCATTTAGGTGAGTCCATCTATCTGCTACTTACTGATGGACAACGTCAGCCTGAGTCAGTGGCAGTTGTTTCACTGTATAAACTGAATCGGCTGTGATGGAACACTCCTGATCCAACGATTGCAACTCAATCGATACCTTACTGCATGATGTTGCAGACGTTCCGTGTAGGGTACGGAACATTATCTGGCAGGACTGCTCCTGCAAACCGATTGTCCTTGCAATGTAGTGTCGGACCCGTTATCCAGAAGGGAATACGTTGTCACTGACGATTTCCGGCCAATCAACCTGATCGGGACGAATCCTAGACACACGCCGTTCATATTGGACGTAGCACCGCACAAGGATGACTTTGTCCCCTCCTCCTTATCCTGTTCGGGCTTAACCTCATGGACCAACGTATGATGGCGTCGGCCACAACCCGGTACCGCACATCGTATCCGTACTCTACAAGACTTGGCAACATGGCTCGCTTTTAGGCAAACAAAACAGCGTCAGGTGTTCTTGAGCATTGCTTTGCGTTGCTCCAAAGACTGGCCGCTGAACCAACCGCAATCGGCTATATCGTGATTGCCCTTACAAACCGGACACTTCAAAACCACCTTCTCGCAAGGCACACCTACTTCGACGTTGCACCTCGAGTATCTGATTCCAGAATGTCCAGAGGATGATGAGTTACGTGTCCTGGTTTTTGAACGATCAGCCAACTGACCATACTGACTCGCACTGACTGCCACCCTTTTCTCCACAAACCGTAACAAATCGCTAAAATTAGGTTCCCTTCCGCACTCAGGTATACTCTCGGCAACTTCTGTCCATCTTTTCTGCAGATGGTGAGGCAATCGCTCAATTGCTTTAATGAGTTTTGTTGTGCACTTTAGCTCTGCACCGTAATCTAACTGCATTAACATCGTCTGACAGCCTTTCATTTGACTGGCTAGTCCACGCAAGCCATCAACGTCGCCAGCGACTAACCTAAAACCCATGAAAACCTCCTTACTTACCGCCTGCACAATATCATGTCGGAGGCCAAACTGCTGGTGCAAAATCCTTATAGCCTCTGCAAAACCCACCTCCTTTGGCAAGAGTGCACAGTGCTTAATTGCCTCTTTCGCCCTACCACGACAATAATGCAACAAGTACGAAAGCTTTGAACTAACAACTAACTTGTCTACCACGTTACCTTCAAAACTTCTGAGATAGGTAAAGTAGTTCTTCGGGAACCCATCGAAACTATCCACTTCAAATTTTGGAAGACTAGCTCCAAGAACCGAAGGTCTGAGAGCCCGCTCTTACGACTGGACAGGGACTGAATAAAAGGGTTTGTTTCGGAGGCCCTCGATTAACCATGGTGGAACGGTGTACTAAACTTAGTACCGGTTGTCGGGACGGTCTCAGACTTCGCGGCCCTACCGTTTCTTTTATGGAGTTCAAGCAGTCTACGTCTCACTTCTAGCTCATCTTCCTTCAAGATAAACTCTTTCCCTAACAGGTCGTCAGAAAATTCATTAGAATCATTCATCAGAGCACGATTAAGCAAAACGGGCAAAGCAGCACTGGATTTGGACACACTCTCCATCTTCTCCGGTGGGGCTACCACCGTCCCTATTGCTATCCCTGCGCCAGACCCCTGCTTAGTTCTAGAGGCCCCAAACAAACAACCACATGCTCAGCAGCACTCGGTTCAGGTGAGACCTTAGCATTAAGAAAACTTGGGAATCACTTAAAACATTTGGCATGGAAAGATCGTTTATAAACTTTAAAGAATTAGTATTAATAGAGAGGGGGCATCACGCTAGTTATGGGTATTCAAATGATCTTTGTCCAACATAGGGAATGGTTCATGGGACATTGTAGCAGCCTCGATTTGTAAAGAAGTGCTTGATCGCCCGGTATAAAATCGCCGGTCACGGAGGGCAGGATCAGCCTCTATAACGCCATGATTTTTAGGATCGGTAGAACCTTCCAGAATGTCCGACTTCGTCATTCTTGCAGAATGCCGGAATTCCATGACTGGACTGCGTTCTTAATCGTCCTTGTTAAAGTGCAAACGTCTCGGCCAGATGTTGGGGAATTCGAGTATTATTGAATCGTTCGCTGACGATTCAAGTTCACACCGAGTTACACGTAATCTGTTGGTCCAGTAAATGCCTCTAAATATTCAACGACAGAGATAATCTATCCTCGAAACGGTTAGCGAGTAGACGCTCGTAATAACTGGATTTAATACGGTACTAATTGAACCAATTTACAAGAAAACTGTCTCAAATCGAATGTGAAAATCCTGAGAATTCAAAGAGAGAAGGTGCCCGCACAACAACCAGGTACCGATCAACAATGGTGGACGATAAAATGAGTTGAGCTCACTCAAACAAATGGTCAATGGTTTGGTCAGAGCCAAACGACAGTTCATGCATTGAGAAATGAAGGGAATCACAAGTTATTCGAGAAAAAATATGAAAGAAAAATGTCTAATTTGGGTATTCGGAAGTGTACAGGGCTCGGACTGATTAGAGGTAATGGAAACGGTCAAAGAAGGTGATGTAAGAACAAGGATGAGTAATGTATCTCATTTGGGGAAGAGAGCAAAGCGTAGGGCACCTCTCAACATCAAGCAAATATCAGCAATCTCAAAATGACGCAACATACCGTGACAAATTCAAAAACAGCTGTTAGTCTGACTGAACCACTTTATACGCTGTTTAAGCAAACACTCCAGGCTAGAATCCTGCCTAGCGCATGGGAAGAGGCGACGGTCACACCCGTATCCAAATTGGGTGGCCGGCACTTTCCGGCTAGCTCTCGGCCAATCAGCCTTACTAGCATCCCGTGCAAACTAATGGAGCGCCTACAGAAGCGAGCCATGCTCAGTCACTTTTTATCAATCAATCTCTTCTCTTCCACCCAGCATGGTGGTCATGCAAGAAAAACATGCTTATTTTCAGGGATAGTCTGACGGAGGCCAAAGAAAAAGACCTCATCTCGGATGCTGTCTTATTTGATTTCGCCAAGGCCTTTCACCGTGTCCCACAAGGCCTCCTGAAGCACAAGCTGGAAGCCTACGGTAACCAAGGAGAGGTTCTTCGCTGGACTGCCTCTTTTCTTGATAACAGAACTTTTAGAGTCAAGACCGGATCAGACCTCCCGTCTCCCTCTGTCATTTCTGCGGGGGTTCCCCAAGGATCAGTACTAGGTACTTTGTTATTCCTCGTTTACATCAACGACCCTCCAGACAATATTTCCAGCAACGTTCTCTTATATGCAGACGACCTAAAAATCTGGAATGCCACTGATCCCAGTGCACTACAACTTGATCTTGATGCGATCAAGCGCTGGTCGCACGATTCGAGTCTCCCACTAAATGACAATAAATGTGCTCACATGTCACTCGGTGGAGATTCTGTCAATGCATTCATGATTCATGGCGCATCTAGCACAGTAGATATCATGAGAATCGATCTGAAGAAAGATCTGGGCATCTGGTTGCCGTCTAACTTGTCCTTCACGTATCACCATGAGATGGCGGCAAAAAAGGGATTTGCCGCTCTTATGATGATTAAGCGCACTTTCCCCCGCATGAACACGGAAGCTTTTCAAACGCTTCACGGGATTTATACAAGACCTCTCCTCGAGTATGCCGATCAGATCGTGTGTACCGGCCTGGAGAAAGACATATTAGCTGTTGAGCGTGTCCACCGCGCGGCTACCAAGGTGGTCGTGGGCCTGAGTAATGTTACTTACGAGTCTCGACTTGGAATTCTTGACCTGTACCCACTTGAATTTCGAAGACTCCATGGTGGTTTAATACTCATACACTTCTTCAGAGTAGGTCTTGTAGAACAGTTCTTCACTGTAGCGAATGGTGACGGCCGGCGAGGACACAATAGAAAGCTTATCAAGCTTCGTCCTCGGACCGTTTTAGGCAGCAGTTCTGTTCTCACAGGGTTATTAACTATTGGGAAAGCCTTCCATCTGAGTTCTTCAACAGCGCTTTTAGAGATCGTTTTAAAGCTTTGCTTGATTCTCATTTACCTAAAATTGCATTATGCGAGTAATCTTACTTTGCTCTTGGCATTCACCGTAATCCCCAAGAGCGGTGTTACATCCTGTTTTCAGTGATCGCCTTTCAGATCAACAGACGTCCGCTGACTTTGAGCAAGGAAAACCGACTGGAACCGGGAACCTTGGGCCGCTGCCTTGAACCCGTGTATCAATCGCTGAATCTCTGTATTGCCTGGTAGGTTGTCGTCAGCTGTCGAGATTTTCTGGTTGGTTGAATGTATTCGTGATGCCTAGTTGAAAATACCAGTGAAGGTGACGCTTCGTGGCGGACTTAAAGATATTTTACTTTTCTTGTCCCCTCAGTTTGCACGCACTGAATATGATCAAAACACTCGTGGATCCTTCTTTCTCCAGAGCCACCAATGTTCGCATGACGCGTACTTGTCCGGAAATAGCGGTTACAGGACACTGCCTCTGATATTCTCTTTACACATTTTACGCCATTGCGTTCTCGTCACACTACTCTGCCCAAAAATACTTAGTTACGACGATAAGTGTTGTCTTGCAGTGGAACACCCTCGTTTTTCTGATCGACATATGAGATTTTGTTCAAAATCTTCTCAGGAAAAGCTCACGAAATGTTCCAGTAAGGTCGATGAGGCTCGATATATAGTTCTTTGACCATGGGTGTGGCGTTTTGGCGAACGCTTTGACCTGTGTACTCATAGTTGTTGTGGTCCTCGTCAGTGAGCATCTGCTCAATCGAACTGAACATAAAAAGTCTACTGTCGCTTGCCCGCCTTCGCTCTTGCCGTGTTGTGCGCGCCGCTTTAATATTCGTTTGTGAAAGTCGTTTGCATGGCTTGCTGGGCCTTTGGCTGATGGTTTTTAGTGTTTTTTTTCTTTAGAGGACTGTTTCTGATACCCCCATTTCAGAAGAACACTGTTCTCTGGTGCCTCCACATTGCCCGAAGATTTGGTCCGCGAGTGCTGCGAACAATCAGAATAAGAAGCGGTCGAGTTGCACGTTACAGTAGAATAGTCTCTAGCAAAATAGCAAGTGTTCGCTACGTATAATTGGTTGTAAAACGGGAGTCAGTGGCACTGAGTCCGTATCAGTCCTGCTGTACCAGGCGTACACGGAATCAAGCGTACAAAACAGACAAGCAAGAATATGGTTGCAGCGGGGATCCTTAGAAAATCCATACGATCACTAGTCCCTACACGATGGATGCTTTTCGGGAGAGAAGAGTTGTTTTGTGGAACCGAATCTCCACAATATCTCTAGTTCACCTAACCAAGTCCGCCTTGACATCTCTTTCTTCGAACGTCACGAAATTCGTTCTCCCGAACCGGCTGCACGCTTAATTCATCAAGTCGCTGGGACTTATATTAATTTAAACTCGTGTGCTCAGCCCGAGGAAGGGCTTAAAAAAGCACTGGCTTTGACATCCACTAATGCCGGTCTGGAAGACATCTCTTTATCGTTCTCTACAGTTTAGCGAAGGACGTATTCAGCGGTCTAGAAGTAAAGCTCATATGGTCCGATTGTAGGCTATAACTGACGGGTAAGGTTGTAGTTTCTGCCCCCGCGGTGTCCCAACTGGTGTCCATGTCCGCGACTGAAATAGGGTATGCTCTCTCTGGCTTCTGAATACCGACCGACCCTGCAAGCTCTTACACAATCCCTTGGGAAACGGAAGTTGCTGAAGCATTATTTCCCGCGTTGCTCGCGTCATCGTTCACTAAGTGTTCTTGACTAACATTTGCCTCCCTCTTGGGTTCATCTCTCACGATTCGAAAGGCCATTCCTTGGTCCGCCCCATCAGCTATTTTCATGAGTGGCCTCCCAACGTTACACACACTGCCCTCCTTAAAATTTCGTCCTCAACGGATGTAACAGTCAAACTTTCTGTGGGTAGAAACTTCTAATCACCTACCCAGACTGAGGGCTTTGGAAGAGACACACAGGCCGCCAAATGCAACGTCATGAACGTTGCTCAGGTTTCTGTAGGGTCGTTGACGTGTACTCGGGCAGTGATGTCACGCCATCAGTCGCAAAGGATCGCCTTCAGAGCAACTTGATTTCATCTGTTACTAGCTACAACAACCGACAAACGGTCCACAGTTTGGATTGTCAGGCTGGTTGTAACGACTTGTAATATCTTGTTTTACTTCTTCTTGAGTAGGGTTTTGTGGACCACAACTATCCTGCGTTCCAATACCCAATTCAAAGTACGGATGATTTATTCGTATCGCGTACATTAAGCACCTTTTCTTTTTGTTCATCTCTGCCGTGTAGGATACGTCATCCACTTAGTGACCATCCTCGCTTATTCACAAGGCATAAACCTACGGGAAACTCGGGGGACGTGAACGCTTCACACACTGTTCGAAATAGGTGCAAGTAGGAATTACGTGAACACACTAAGCTCCTTCTGAGAGCCCACGTGAACGAAAATTACTCATCTGGGCTTACACATCGACTAGGAAGGTGTAATCCTTCGGCTCATTCTCTGCAACTGCCGGACCGGGTGGCTTCTAACATTCCTGTGGTCGACGGGTCATTCAGGGAGTACTATTCGGTTGTCTTCAACATTGAGGACCCTTAATTCAAGGTTACTTCATATAGTTCAATTAGTCTAGACAGGATTCACCCCGGAATCTGACATATGTTTAGACGGACACTCCGGACTTCTTCCTGGTTCATGGAAAAATACCATGGGTCACGTCAGTCTTCAAGGCGAGTAGGCGTCACCTTTCGGCTGGTTATCGGTTAGTCAGCCTTACTGACGTGCGCTGATTAAAACGTCTCATCTTCAAGCAATTCTTACCAAATATTCTTTCGTCCAGCCAGTACGGCTATCAAGATGCTTTATGAGCCCCATCCCCGGAACTTTCTCAATCAGCAGTTTTTGTCTTATGTTGTTATTAAACACTTGGATAGCCTTCTATTCAAAGTCACCAGCAGTAGTTCTGAAGAAAATTCAAAAGAATCGATATATTTTCATCTACTCCTAGTCTTACTCTGTTCCCGATACTTCCTGTAATCTTTGAGAGCAATTGTACACTGTTTTCAATCACTACCATTCAGATCAGCAGACGTCCGTTTGATATCAAACAAGCCAAATCGACTAGATGCGGGTAAATCGGGTGTAGTGAATCCAAACAGTATGTAGGAACTCAGGTGTGAATAGAGAATCGAAATCTGATGAAAAGGAAAACAAATAACTCACAATAGTTCGTGGATGCACGTTGGTTTAGTTTTCTACTACACCAAATGAGGATTCTGTCGTGTTCCCCAGATGGTCTCGATGTCACGGCCGAGATAATTCTAACGACAGAAAAATAAATAAACAAATTTGCCGAACTAAACGGTTGATTCCGCTGAATTCTAACTCTTCCAAAGATTTGTACGCCACCAACCCTGAACGCGAATAGTAAGCAGAACTCGCAACTCGGAAGTGCAATATTTAAATTATTTTGGATGAGACCCAACTGTGAAAAGTCAGGGCTTCAGCTGGATTCGAACCAGCGAAAGACACAGCATGCCTCACCGCGGCAAGCGCTCTACCAGCTGAGCTACGAAGCCACACCAGGAGCTCGGAAATTTCGCATTTGAACCCTGTTACCCACCCGTCCCAATGTCTCATATGGAATCCACCAAATGATTCAGGGGATCGACTGCCCTGGCAGGATTTCTCAAACAGTTCACGCTGGAATCCACCAACGCCACTGTTGAGCATAGAAATTGTATTACTCTGTGTATCGATTAACCTCGTTCAAACATCATGTGTACATGCCAGGTTGAAGAAGATGAAAGGGCATGAATAACAATAAAAACATGAAGTAAAAAATAGTGTACAAGACGCTACGTGGTTCTTCTGCTTCGAACTCGCGTATTAATAGCGGAACTCACTTGTGTAATTGCGGATCAAACTGCGAACCTCTTTGTTTGTGAATAAGCTCCTGTATATATGCTTCTAGCTGCACGTCTCTATTTTTTCCAAATGAACGCGTGCGAATTCGTGGGGACTTGACAGGGACTAATGAAGACCAGGTGTGTACATGCACACTCCTAGTCCGCACCAAATTCGATGTTCCAAATTGGTATTTTTCATAGTCATGCACATTGTGGAATACCACGAGCTACAATTCTTCATCAAACCTGGGAATATTTCGAAACCGTAATATCTGGACTTGACACTCCATCCAAGTTCATGCATAACCACTAACGTTTGTGTGCAACTAACATTTATGGTTGATTTAATGCCTCCGTGCATTGCGCGCGTCGTACGAAATTATTTGTTGTGTAATGCGCGACGGAGTGGAAGCACTGAGTAGCAGCGTCTCTCTGAAGGACGCGAGCAACGCGAGAATCTAGAATGGTAACAAAAACAGAAACAAGCGTGAGCCAGAGGCCCAGTGAATCATGTACACAACATACACAATCGAAAACCAAAATGGCGTCAATCACACGAGAGCGGAATGCATTACACTGCCCTCCCTTTATAGAAGAGCACTGTCCTCAGTGCTCCGTAACCACCGTTCGAATGACTACTTCAACCTGTTGCGTTAGGATAGCTGGTCGAGATTGTGGGTTTGTTGCGAAATGTACCCAGTAACCGACACGAATGCGACGACGACGAACAACTACGGAAGCTACGTTTGAGAAGATGGACCTGATGTGATGAACCTTGCGAATCAAGAACACAACGACGACCGACTGCGACGACGAAGAACGATTCCGAACACGTTCACAATCCCACCTCTGTCACCAATTTTGCAATGCGAGACAGAGTGGAAGCACTGAGTAGCAGCGTCTCTCTGAAGGACGCGAGCAAAGCGAGAATCTAGAATGGTAACAAAAACAGAAACAAACGTGAGCCAGAGGCCCAGAGAGTCATGCGCACAACTTACACGAACGAAAACCAATATGGCGTCAATCACGCGACAGCGGAATGCGTTACAGTTGTAACGCGCAACCGAAACCAGCGGGAGCGCATGAACTAAATTCGAGTTGTGTAACGGGGCGTGCTGCTGTGTTGTCGGTGCCGTTTTAGCTTCGTTTGTGTAAGTCATGTGCATGGCTCACTTGGCCTGCGGCTCATGCTTGTTTGTATAGTTCTTCTTTTAAGGACTGTTGTTCGAACCCGTCCTTCGGAAAAACGCTGTCCGCTGGTGCGTCCACGTTGCCCGAAGGTTGATCCGCGAAGTCAGGGGCATTCAAAGTAGAGTCGGCTGGCCTGCATGTTACATTATTAATGATGAGAATGGTTGATCTCAACATACAACTCAAGGTTTCGAGGGCCGGACATATTCCAAGAGGATCACAACGATATAAGAAAGAACCAGTTTACTCCACTATTCACAGGAAGGTGGATAACTTGGTATTCGCGAAAGGATCATGGACACCTTCTCATTATAATGACACTTTGTGCAGTTGTCGGCCGCAATATCGGGTGGAATCTACAATGCGAACGAATGATGAACGTTAGCTACCTAAAACATTATTCTGGACATTACTAACATTGCAGTGTCAATTAAGTTATATTTAGACCGGGCGAAAACCGATTATACATGAGAGGAGTGGTTAGATCATCACATAGGGTGCTTGCGCGCGGTATTTTTGATTAGTGAAAGTGAAAAACGGAAACTTACGGCGCACCAAAGCGACCACATACCACATTGCAGAATGTCGGAAGAAAAGTGTACGTCATATGCTACACTACACGTCAGCTAGGTCTTCCTTGTTGCCGTCGGACCCGTCCAACTAGGGGATAGGTGCATCAAAATTAATGTACCGTTCATTCACGGCCAATTTCGATGGTTTCACCAGCTTTGGACGTTTTTATGTAACGATGCGGCCGTATTCACCGTTCACTCACTACTCGACAGAAGTCACATCCATCTCACCTTCTCTCTAATGTTCAGTCAACGTCGCATCCACTTGTCTTTGTGCCGTTGAAATGAAACAGGGGGCCTGAATGAAAACTAATTGTTTCCACTGTAAAGGCTTACCCCTATGGCCATGGGAACAGTCCCTAAAGCTCCGCAAGATGCAAACTAAGCGTTATAGCGCTATACCACACATTACATTATCCAACTCCAACGAACGCTGCTTACCAACTTTGAATTAGATGAATACTTTCCTCAGACTTCCCGCCAATTTCTCCTGCTGTTCCATGAAACGATGAAAAGACAAGGACACTTATGGTCGAGGCAGACACTGAGGCATTGTTGTACAGCAGTGAACGATAGCATGTGACGCCTGCAGTCTGCTTGGTGACGAGCATGGGCAAGTACGAGATTTTTTGTTTCTAATGTAGCGGAATCGTATGAAATTATCAGACTGTTTGATCATCAACTCGGACCATTTGGTCACCTCCGAGACCAATGTACTACATCTGCATTGTTCGCACAGAGCGAATCAATTGATGGTGTCAGAGGAACACCGTGAGTTCATCCTAATCGCTTTTCCTCCTCCATGGGTACCTCCATATAGCCGTTTGGTGCCAGTGGCTGCCCACCACGTGCATCAGAATCCTCGTTATGGAGATCCTTGGAATAAAGCTACGTATTTCTGAGATTATTATAAAATGGCAATGGGAGGTTATCAGTATTCAAGCACTAGCTAATTACCCGATCTATACTGCTACCTTAACGTGGTGTTCGGCTTCGTGCGCTGTTTTGATCCGGCGGGTTATGCTGACTAGGACTTTGATCCCTCCAGGTACAACCTTGTCAGACAGGCTGAAGGAGAGTAGCCAGACGAAAATCATTTAAAGTCATAGGTGTGCGTCGCATTATTGACGGCGTAAGAGTGTTCAGGTAGTGAGGCACGAGCCAATGGACACAGCAGAACTATTTTCGTAGTTTCGGCTCTGCTGCCTCCCATATAAGGGAGAAGGGGGTTATAATATATATTTTCAGGCAGAGAGCGCTCCGATCATCCAACGGTTAACCGTAACCGCTAACGTGTTATTCCGTGCAGTCTGAAAACATCCGGTATCAACCAGAAGCCTGATAAAGCTTCCAATACATCCATTGCGCACAGCAGTGCTCAGAATCAGACATTATTGTCTTATTCACTGCGCCCTCGAGCTAGGCAAGCCCCTCATTGCCAAGTGAGTAAGACTCTTGAGTCATTGGCTCCGGGTAGGGTCCCCCAAGAAAACCCTATATCCTGTTATCTCGCAGGTCAGACTTTTGAGTCAGAGGCTCGGGGTGGGGTCCCTCAAGTCAAC